>CM034357.1:99616080-99692474 GCA_019925275.1 Mytilus edulis | reverse complement strand
CATTCCTATAACACATGTCCTGTGTTTTACAAGAGATATGAACCCTAGATAACATGTCTATAAAACAGGTCCTATGTTTTACAAGAGATATGAACCCTAGATAACATTCCTATAACACAGGTAATGTGTTTTAAAAGGAATATGAACTATAGATAACATTCCTATACCATTGGTCCCGTGTTTTACAAGCGATATGAACCCTAGATAACATTCCTATAACACAGGTCCTATGGTTTACAAGAGATATGAACCCTCGATAACATTCCTATTACACAGGTAATGTGTTTTAAAAGGAATATGAACTATAGATAACATTCCTATACCATTGGTCCCGTGTTTTACAAGCGATATGAACCCTAGATAACATTCCTATAACACAGGTCCTTTGGTTTACAAGAGATATGAACCCTCGATAACATTCCTATTACACAGGTCATGTGCTTAACACGATATATGAACCCTAGATAACTTTCATATAACATTGGTCCCGTGTTTTACAAGAGATATGAAGCCTAGATAACATTCCTATAACACAGATCCTATGTTTTACAAGAGATATGAACCTTAGATAACATTCCTATTACACAGGTCATGTGCTTAACACGAGATATGAACCCTAGATAACTTTGATATAACATTGGTCATGAGTATTTCAAGAGATATGAAGCCTAGATAACATTCCTATAACACAGATCCTGTGTTTTACAAGAGATATGAACCTTAGATAACATTCCTATTACACAGGTCATGTGCTTAACACGAGATATGAACCCTAGATAACTTTTATATAACATTGGTCATGAATATTTCAAGAGATATGAAGCCTAGATAACATTCCTATAACACAGGTCCCGTGTTTTACAAGCGATATGCACCCTAGATAACATTCCTATAACACAGGTCCTATATTTTACAAGCGATATAAACGATAAATAACATTTCTATAACACAGATCCTTTGTTTTACAAGAGATATGAAGCCTAGATAACTTTCATATAACATTGGTCATGAGTTTTACACGAAATATGAACCCTAGATAACTTTCATATATCATTGGTCATGAGTTTTTCAAGAGATATGCACCCTAGATAACATTTCCATAACACAGATCCTTTGTTTTACAAGAGATATAAACCCTAGATAACATTCATATAACATTGGTCCTGTGTTTTACACGAGATATGAACCCTAGATAACTTTCATATAACATTGGTCATGTGTTTTTTAAGGGATATGCACCCTAGAGAACTTTCGTATAACATTGGTTATGAGTTTTTCAAGGGATATGCACCCTAGATAACATTAATATAACATTGGTCATAAGTTTTTCAAGAGATATGAAGCCTAGATAACATTCATATAACCTTGGTCATGAATTTTTCAAGGGATAGGCACCCTAGATAACTTTCATATAACATTGGTCATGAGTTTTTCAAGGGATATGCATCCTAGATAACTTTCATATAACATTTGTCATGAGTTTTTCAAGGGATATGCACCCTAGATAACTTTCATATAACATTGGTCATGAGTTTTTCAAGGGAAAAGAAGCCTAGCTAACATTCATATAACATTGGTCATGAGTTTTTCAAGGGATATGCACCCTAGATAACTTTCATATAACATTGGTCATGAGATTTTCAATGAATATGAAGCCTAGATAACATTCATATAACATTGGTCATGGATTTTGCAAGGGATATGCACCCTACATAACTTTCATATAACATTGGTCATGAGTTTTTCAAGAGATATGAAGCCTAGATAACATTCATATAACTTTGGTCATGAATTTTTCAAGGGATATGCACCCTAGATAACTTTCATATAACATTGGTCATGAGTCTTTCAAGGGATATGCATCCTAGATAACTTTAATATAACATTTGTCATGAGTTTTTCAAGGGATATGCACCCTAGATAACTTTCATATAACATTGGTCATGAGTTTTTCAAGGGAAATGAAGCCTAGCTAACATTCATATAACATTGGTCATGAGTTTTTCAAGGGATATGCACCCTAGATAACTTTCATATAACATTGGTCATGAGATTTTCAATGAATATGAAGCCTAGATAACATTCATATAACATTGGTCATGAGTTGTTCAAGGGATATGAAGCCTAGATAACATTCATATAACAGTGGTCATGGATTTTGCAAGGGATATGCACCCTACATAACTTTCATATAACATTGGTCATGAGTTTTTCAAGGGATATGAAGCCTAGATAACATTCATATAACAATGGTCATGAGTTTTTTCAAGGGATATGAAGACTTTATAATTTTCATATAACATTGGTCATGAGTTTTTCAAGAGATATGAAGCCTAGATAACATTCATATAACATTGGTCCTGTGTTTTACACGAGATATTAAGCCTAGATAACTTTCATATAACATTGGTCATGAGTTTTTCAAGGGATATGAAGCCTAGATAACTTTCATATAACATTTGTCATGAGGTTTTCAAGGGATATGCAAGGGATATGCACCCTAGATAACTTTCATATAACATTGGTCATGAGTTTTTCAAGGGATATGAAGCCTAGATAACATTCATATAACATTGGTCATGAGTTTTGCAAGGGATATGAAGCCTAGATAACTTTCATATATCATTGGTCATGAGTTTTTCAAGAGATATGAAGCCTAGATAACATTAATATAACGTTGGTTGTGAGTTTTCCAAGGGATATGCCCCCTAGATAACTTTCATATAACATTGGTCATGAGTTTTGCAAGGGATATGAAGCCTAGATGACATTCATATAACATTGGTCATGAGTTTTTTAAGGGATATGAAGGCTAGATAACATTCATATAACATTGGTCATGAGTTTTTCAAGGGATATGAAGCCTAGATAACATTCATATAACATTGGTTATGAATTTTTTTTAAGGATATGAAGCCTAGATAACTTTCATATAACATTGCTGATGAGTTTTTCAAGGGATATGAAGCCTAGATAACATTCATATAACATTGGTCATGAGTTTTTCAAGGGATATGAAGCCTAGATAACGTGCATTAAGCACTGTTACTAGTACATATTTTTAAGAAGTATGTTGTTTGGATTATGTTTGTATAAGACTTGAATTGACTTTTATTTCAGGGCTATACATATAAATGAATTAAAATTAAGACTACGATTTCTCAAAATTTCAACAAAAAATGTCCCCATTTAGTAAGAATCTATCATGTGTGTCCCCATTAATTTTACTTTGACAAGCATACGTGTCCCTACTTGATGTTATTTGGGCATTCATATTTGTGTCCCCTAGCTTACGTTTATACAACACTAGTACAGAGTTAGTCGAGGTGTATAAACACTGTTGCTGAGTTTTTCCAGGGATGCGTTAACGTTTTTAAACACTGGCACTGAGTAAATCAAGTGGTATGACCCCTAGATAGCGTTCCTATAACACTGGTTCTGTGCTTTTCAAGTGATATGGACCCTAGACAACGGTATATAACACTGATACTAAGTCTTCAAAGGGATATGAACCCTATAAAACTTTCATATAACACTGATACTAAGATATTCTAGGTGAATGACCACTGACAGCAAATATTTCCACATCACTGACAATGAGTTGTTCCAGGTTTTTATCTGTAGGGAATGTTCTGAAACACTCTTACTGAGATGTTTGAAGTTTATAACCCTAGATAACTTTCATATAACACTGATTCTGAGATGTTCTAGGTAAATGACACCTAGAACACAGGTCCGTATACATAATTTCATCTTCATCAGTTTGTTCATTTGAATAGAGACCGCTGCCAATAGTTTAATTACATAAAATGATCCCATTTTGATGCATTCCATTGAGACACTAATGTCCCCACTTAGATATCTTTGATAAGACGAAAAGTCCTCATTTAGAAATCTCATATCATACTGTGTGTCCCCAATTAATTCACGAAATAAATGCCATTAATAGTCCCCATTTAGAAAGCTGATACCATAGATGTGTGTATAATTTGTGTGTCCCCATTTAGTTCACTTAATTTATGTCATTCAAATGACGTTTCTAAGCTACCAACTGTTACATGCGATTATAATAAGTTCTTTTGTAAGCAAATCTGATATTAAATTAAACACAAGACCTACACGAAAGAAGTCCCCATTTGAGCGTGTTGTAGCAGGTGTCCCCACTTGACACCTTAGACATGTATGCTTTGTGTGTGTGTGTGTGTGTGTGTGTGTGTGTGTGTGTGTGTGTGTGTGTGTGTGTGGTGTGTGTGTGTGTGTGTTATTTCGATTACCCAAAATTAAGCTGCCACACCCAAATCTGCGTTTTTATCACTACGGCATAATAAATACAAGCTAGAAAAACAAAAATATATCAACGAAACTTGCAAGAGTGTGTTTTTTCCTGAATATGTACTAATTATACCAAATTGCTTAAAACAGCAGAGAAAATTGCCTATCCTCTGGGTCATAAAACAAATAGTTTAAGTTGTAAATGCTATGATTTTATGTTTTTAAAGTTCTTGATATAGAAAACAATAACTATGCTTGGAAGTTATGCAAAAATCAGATGTATTTTTTATATTTGCGTATTTTTGTTTGAATACATTAGACAAAGAAGTCTCAAGTGTCTATTTTAGTTGATTCAGTAAGTATATGTAAAATATTTTAACTGATTTTAGCTTATCTATGAAAAATCTATCAAAAATGTCATTGTTTTATGGTTATTGTAAAAAATGAAAGTGGCAGCATTCGTGTTTATCCTCAACCTTTATATATGTTATGGTTCATCATCAAATACTACTTACATTTCAATATTAAGAGTGATCACGAATGTCTATTATATTCATTTTGCACTTTCTTATTCATTTTGGTATTAAACCATTAACCTTTTTGGTTATAAGCTATACTTGTGAAACCGGATGTTATTAGTTTGTCTGATGTACAATAAATGTGATACTTAATTTGTGTTTTTAATCTAGATAAATCCAGTAGTTTGATGACCATCAACATTCAATAATAATAATAATAATAATTAAAAACCAATTGTTCAGAGAACAATTGTAGGTCTTTCCACTAGTAAAGATCTATTTTGATATTGAAATATGAAAAATCAGTTTAAAATGTTAGTTCCTATGGCTTTATGATGTATTTATATGAATTTAAAGCAAAGGTCAAAATCTAGAACGTCATATTAATCTATGACCTTGACCTCAATTTTAAGTTCACAAACCAAGGACCTTAAATCAAAAGACCCTAGGTCTTTAATATGTTTGGTTTATTAGTAATATCACTTTACGCGTAATTCTAAATGTAAGATTGGCAAAAACTCCCATTTATTGTCTGCACACCCTTTCAACCAAAATATACAAGTAAGGACATGTCGCAACTAACAATTTATGAAAAATTATTTGTCGATATGTCATAAGGTATTTGAAAATAAATGAAAATTAGCCAAAATCTAAATTTAGAATATGACCTTGACCTTTGACCTTGACCTCATTTTTATTATTTTGGACCAAGGACCTCAAATCTAAAGACCCTATGTCTTTATCACTTATGGTTTACCATTTAGAAATGCATATCACTTAATTAAATGGAAAAGGGGGAATAACTCTCATATGGAATCTCCATAAAGCTTCGGTCCAAATGAATATCCTAATCCTGAAAATGTAACTAGCAATTTGGTAAAATAAATTTGTCGTAATCTTTAACGGTTGCGAAGGAGTAGTGGCCACAAGAAAAACAGTGTTTGGGGAGATAACTCTTATAACGTAAAGTATTTTATTACGCAGTTGTAAATTTTTAAAGCGTATAAACTATACGATACCATATTCCAAATATCTAAGCGACATCTTTTGAAACATCAATAATACGCAAGTAAAAAAATTAGGCGGAAGAAAAAAAAAAAAATAATAATAATTAAAAACCAATTGTTCAGAGAACAATTGAAGGTCTTTCCACTAGTAAAGATCTATTTTGATATGGAAATATGAAAAATCAGTTTAAAATGTTAGTTCCTATGGCTTTATGATGTATTAATATCAATTTAAAGCAAAGGTTAAAATCTAGAACGGCCTATTAACCTATGACCTTGACCTCAATTTCAAGGTCACAAACCAAGGATCTTCAATCAAAAGACCCTAGGTCTTTAATATGTTTGGTTAAAGAGTAATATCACTTTACGGGTAAACCTAAATATAAGATGGGCAAAAACTCCCATTTATCATCTGCGCACCCTTGCAACCAAATATATACAAGTTAGGACATGTCGCAACTAACAATTTATGAAAAATTATTTGTCGATATGTCATACGGTATTTGAAAATCAGTGAAAATAAGCAAAAATCAAAAATTTAGAACATGACCTTGACCTTTGACCTTGACCTCATTTTCATTTTTTTGGACCAAGGACCTCAAATCTGAAGACCCTAGGTCCCTATCACTTATGGTTTACCAGTTAGAAATGCATATAACTTATATCATTTACACAAGGGGAAATAACTCTCATATGGAGTCTATGGAAAGCTTCGGTCCAAATGAATTGCCTAATCCTGAAGAAGTAACGAGCAATTTGGTAAAATAAATTTGTCGTAATCTTTTACGGTTGCGAAGGAGTAGTGGCCACAAGAAAAACAGTGTTTGGGGAGATAACTCTTACAACGCAAAGTATTTGGTTACGCAGTTGTCAGTTTTAAAAGCGCATACACTTTACGATATCATATTCCAAATATCGAAGCGACATCTTTTGAAACATCAATACTACGCAAGAAAAAAATTAGGCGGAAAAAAAAAAAAAATAATAATAATAATTAAAAACCAATTGTTCAGAGAACAATTGTAGGTCTTTCCACTAGAAAAGATCTTTTTTGATATTGAAATATTAAAAATCAGTTTAAAATGTTAGTTCCTATGGCTGTATGATGTATTTATATGAATTTAAAGCAAAGGTCAAAATTTAGAACGTCATATTAACCTATGACCTTGACCTCAATTTCAAGTTCACAAACCAAGGACCTTAAATCAAAAGACCCAAGGTCTTTAATATGTTTGGTTTATTAGTAATATCACTTTACGCGTAATTCTAAATGTAAGATGGGCAAAAACTCCTTTTTATTGTCTGCGCACCCTTTCAATCAAAATATACAAGTAAGGACATGTCGCAACTAACAATTTATGAAAAATTATTTGTCGATATGTCATAAGGTATTTGAAAATAAATGAAAATAAGCCAAAATCAAAATTTAGAATATGACCTTGACCTTTGACCTTGACCTCATTTTTATTATTTTCGACCAAGGACCCCAAATCTAAAGACCCTATGTCTTTATCACTTATGGTTTACCATTTAGAAATGCATATCACTTAATTTAAGGGAAAAGGGGGAATAACTCTCATATGGAGTCTCCGTAAAGCTTCGGTCCAAATGAATATCCTAATCCTGAAGATGTAACGAGCAATTTGGTAAAATAAATTTGTCGTAATCTTTAACGGTTGCGAAGGAGTAGTGGCCACAAGAAAAACAGTGTTTGGGGAGATAACTCTTACAACGTAAAGTATTTTGTTACACAGTTGTAAATTTTTAAAGCGTATAAACTATACGATACCATATTCCAAATATCTAAGCGACATCTTTTGAAACATCAATAATACGCAAGAAAAAAAATTAGGCGGAAGAAAAAAAAAAAAAAAAAATAATAATAATTAAAAACCAATTGTTCAAAGAACAATTGAAGGTCTTTCCACAAGTGAAGATCTGTTTTATTATCAAAAGATTAAAAATGAATCTAAAATGTCAGTTCCTATGACTTTATGATGTATAAATATGAATTTAAAGCAAAGGTCAAAATCTAGAACGTCCTATTAACCTTTGACCTTGACCTCAATTTCAAGGTCACCAACCAAGGACCTCAAATAAAAATACCCTAGATCTTTAATATGTATGGTCAATGAGTTATATCACTTTAGGCATGATTTTAAATATAAGATGGGCGAAAACTCTCATTTATTGTTTACGTTCCCTTCCAACCAAAATTTATAAGTTACAACATGTCGCAACTAACAGTTTAGTAAAAATAATTTGTCAATATCTTTCACGGTTGTTGAAAATAAGAGAAAATAAGCCAAAATCAAAATTTAGAATATGACCTTGACCTTTGACCTTGACCTTATTTTCCTTTTTTTGGACCAGGGAACTTAAATCCAAAGACCCTAGGCCTATATCACTGATGGTTTACCAGTTAGAAACGCATATCACTTATATCAAATGCATAAGGGGAATAACTCTCATATGGAGTCTCCGGATAGCTTCGGTCCAAATGAATATCCTAATCCTGAAGATGTAACGAGCAATTTGGTAAAATAAATTTGTCGTAATCTTTAACGGTTGCGAAGGAGTAGTGGCCACAAGAAAAACAGTGTTTGGGGAGATAACTCTTACAACGTAAAGTATTTTGTTACACAGTTGTAAATTTTTAAAGCGTATAAACTATACGATACCATATTCCAAATATCTAAGCGACATCTTTTGAAACATCAATAATACGCAAGAAAAAAAATTAGGCGGAAGAAAAAAAAAAAAAAAAAAAATAATAATAATAATCAGAACAAATTCAATAGGTCTTTCCACGGAAAGGTGGAAAGACCTAATAATCAGAACAAATTCAATAGGTCTTTCCACGGAAAGGTGGAAAGACCTAATTAAAAACCAATTGTTCAGAGAACAATTGAAGGTCTTTCCACAAGTAAAGGTCTATTTTGATATTGAAATATGAAAAATCAGTTTAAAATGTTAGTTCCAATGGCTTTATGATGTATTTATATGAATTTAAAGCAAAGGTCAAAATCTAGAACGTCCTTTTAACCTATGACCTTGACCTAAATTTCAAGGTCACAAATCAAGGACCTTAAATCATAAGACCCTAGGTCTTTAATATGTTTGGTTAATGAGTAATACCACTTTACGCGTAATTCTAAATGTAAGATGGACAAAAACTCCAATTTATTGTATGCGCACCCTTTCAACCAAAATATACAAGTAAGGACATGTCGCAACTAACAATTTAGGGAAAAATATTTGTCAATATGTCATACAGTATTTGAAAATAAGTGAAAATAAGCCAAAATCAAATTTAAGAATATGACCTTGACCTTTGACCTTGACCTTATTTTCATTTTTTTGGACCAAGGATCTCAAATCAAGAGACCCTAGGTCTCTATCACTTATGGTTTACCAGTTAGAAACACATATCACTTATATCAAATGCATAAGGGGAAATAACTTTCATATAGAGTCTCCAGATAGCTTCGGTCCAAATGAATATTCTTATCCTGAAGAAGTAACGAGCAATTTGGTAAAATAAATTTGTCGTAATCTTTTACGGTTGCGAAGGAGTAGTGGCCACAAGAAAAACAGTGTTTGGGGAGATAACTCTTACAACGTAAAGTATTTTGTTACGCAGTTGTAAATTTTAAAAGCGTTATAAACTATACGACATCATATTCCAAATATCTAAGCGACATCTTTTGAAACATCAATACTACGCAAGAAAAAAATTTAGGCGGAAGAAAAAAAAAAAAAAAAATAATAATAATCAGAACAAATACAATAGGTCTTTCCACGGAAAAGTGGAAAGACCTAATTAAAAACCAATTGTTCAGAGAACAATTGTAGGTCTTTCCACTAGTAAAGATCTATTTTGATATTGAAATATGAAAAATCAGTTTAAAATGTTAGTTCCTATGGCTTTATGATGTATTAATATCAATTAAAGCAAAGGTCAAAATCTAGAACGTCCTATTAACCTATGACCTTGACCTCAATTTCAAGGTCACAAACCAAGGATCAAAAGACCCTAGGTCTGTAATATGTATGGTAAATGAGTTATATCACTTTAGGCATGATTTTAAATATAAGATGGGCGAAAACTCTCATTTATTGTTTACGCACCCTTCCAACCAAAATTTATAAGTTACAACATGTCGCAACTCACAATTTAGAAAAATATTTTGTCAATATCTTTCACGGTTGTTGAAAATAAGTGAAAATAAGCCAAAATCAAAATTTAGAATATGACCTTGACCTTTGACCTTGACCTTATTTTCATTTTTTTGGACCAAGGAACTTAAATCCAAAGACCCTAGGCGTATATCACTGATGGTTTACCAGTTAGAAACGCATATCACTTATACCAAATGCATAAGGGGAAATAACTCTCATATGGAGTCTCCGGATAACTTCAGTCCAAATGAATATCCTAATCCTGAAGAAATAGCGAGCAATTTGGTAAAATAAATTTGTCGTAATCTTTTACGGTTGCGAAGGAGTAGTGGCCACAAGAAAAACAGTGTTTGGGGAGATAACTCTTATAAACTATACGACATCATATTCCAAATATCTTAGCGACATCTTTTGAAACATCAATACTACGCAAGAAAAAAATTTAGGCGGAAGAAAAAAAAAAATAATAATCAGAACAAATTCAATAGGTCTTTCCACGGAAAGGTGGAAAGACCTAATAATCAGAACAAATTCAATAGGTCTTTCCACGGAAAGGTGGAAAGACCTAATAATAATAATCAGAACAAATTCAATAGGTCTTTCCACGGAAAGGTGGAAAGACCTAATAATAATAAATTCTTTATTTAACGAAGGTAACTCATTTAAAATACAATTGTTAATCTCACACAAGGCCTTCACACATTTAAATGAATAATTCATATAACAATCAATGCATATAGAATAATAACAAATAAATATGTACATAATTACAAATATATATATATATACAAAAGCATAAAAACAGACTGTAGAACTAGCATGGCAACAATGTCTTAACAAAGTTTGTCTACTCATTTTATTTTATGATAAAAAGATTAGCACATTTCATCTTAAAGCTATATCTTTTATATCATTTGGCAAATTATTCCAAGTGATTAGACCAGAATATTGAAAAGTCTTTTTGAAGTATTCAGACTTTGGCCTTGGAACATGAAGATGTCCAGATGTTGTTGACCTAAGAGACGCACGCAGTAAATTTACTTGTAAGATAATCTGGCGCTAGTCCATTCATACATTTTAACATTACAATGGCTTGAAAATATTTCATCCGTGTAAAAATGATCATCCAATTAAGTTCTTTAAACATTGATATTGATGGATAATAAAAAGGCTTATTCAAAATTAATCTTGCTGTGCGCTTTTGTAGTTAATGAATCCGCTCAATGTTACAATTTGCGGTAAAACCCCATATGGTGCAACAATAATCAATTATTGGTAATATATAACTAGTATAACTAGAGGCTCTAAAGAGCCTGTGTCGCTCACCTTGGTATATGTGAATTAAACAAAGGAAGCAGACAGTTCATGTCAAAATTGTGTTTAGGTGATTGTGATGTGTTTGTACATCTTACTTTACTGAACATTCTTGCTGCTTACAATTATCTTTATCTATAATGAACTTGTCCGTGTAGTTTCAGTGGAAAATGTTAGTAAAAATTTAAAAATTATAAAAAAACACAAATTTTAAACTAGATACATCAATGATGATTGTGGCCAAGTTTGGATTAATTTGGCCCAGTAGGAGAAGATTTTTGTAAAAGATCATGGAGATTTACGAAAAAAGGTTAAAAATTTACTATAAAGGGCAATAACTCCTAAAGGGGTCAACTGACCAATTTGGTCATGTTGACTTATTTGTAAATCTTACTTTGCTGAAAATTATTGCTGTTTACAGTTTATCTCCATCTATAATAATATTCACGATAATAACCAAAAACAGTAAAATTTCTTTAAAATTACCAATTTAGGGGCAGCAACCCAACAGTGGGTTGTCTGATTCATCTAAAAATTTCAGGGCAGATAGATCTTGACCAGATAAACAATTTTTCCCCATGTCAGATTTGCTCTAAATGCTTTGGTTTTTGAGTTATAAGCCAAAAACTGCATTTTACCCTATGTTCTATTTTTAGCCATGGCGGCCATCTTGGTTGGTTGACCGGGTAACAAAACACAAATTTTAAACTAGATACATCAATGATGATTGTGGCAAAGTTTGGATTAATTTGACCCGGTAGTTTCAGAGAAGAAGATTTTTGTAAAAGTTAACGACGACGGACGACAGACGACGGACCTTTGCGAGGTAAATATCGTTTTAATCTTTTTAGCAGGTATAATCTGCTTGAAAATATTTCACATACTTTATCTATGTGAATTGACTATGATAGATTTTTAACAATATGGATACCAAGAAGTTTTTCCACTTCTACATTGTCAAATGCAGTTTGCTTTTGCGATAAAACACACAATACATCGTTACAATTCTCAAGTTTGCTCTCAGATCCCATAAGCATACATTTGGACTTCTTGTTATTTATTATCATATTGTTTTTAGCACACCATTCAATTACGTTTTCAAACTCTTTATTTAAATAAGTGTTAAAGTTTGAAACAGATTTGGACGATATATGCAAAGTTATGTCATCTGCATATACATTACATTACATTACATTACATTCCAATACATTACAATTTGACGACGAGAATAATCGCAGATAACACAAGATGACAGAAGCACGTCCAATATAGTCTGATGTTTGTTTAATTCCATTTTTTGACGTTGGCAATGACATTGATACTGTCTCGGGTTTTGGTAGCGTTTATGTTGCCATTATTTACGTGACACATTTTACTCTACTAATAAAAAATGAGGTTTTTCTTCATGGGATGGGGAAAATATACGTTAATCAAATCGAGGAATAGTGTAATACATGTATACAATAAATGATTTATTGAACTTCTAATACTATTTTTATGACAGGATTTCCAAGTGTTACAATAAAGTTAATTTGTTCTTTAGTTGTCTTTTTTTTACTTTAACTTCATAAACCAATCTTTTCAAACGGGTTACTCTGCCTTGCACCAAATATTCGAGCTTTGTATGAAATATTCGAGCCTTGTACTCAATCAAGATATCGGGATTAACCCCGTATATGGATATAGGCAAATGTTCTCGTTCCGGAATTATGTTCGACTAGAACTCATGTTAATGTTTAAATTATAAATATTTCGTCTTGAATAGCTTGTTTATCCTTAATATTTCCAAGAATTACCTCAGTAAAGTTATTGTAAAGCTTGAATAAGCTATGAGATATAAATATCTTGCTTTTATATTAAATAAAATAAATTTTCTCTGTACCTTTTCTTTTTGTGAATATCTTAAGTTTTTTTCCGTATGTCCTTTCCTGCTTGACTGTCGAATCCCAGAAACCCGAAGAAGCCAAACGTTCTAGTTTTTATATGACGATGCCATGTACAAAATGTAGGTATTGCAATTGGTAAAATTTAGCTATCCCAATGGTGTCCCCATAGCTACAGCTAAGAGCGAAATTTGCAATCTCTTAGGTAACAATTAGAATCTCGTATTTTCATCCCAACGACATGTTACTTCTTTGTACTATCAATATTATTCAGCTTCCGTTAAGTAAACCTCGAATAAACTTTATTTAATTGAAAACTATTACCAAATATAGAATCAGGATAAATTTACATATATCGAGCCTCTAAATTTCCTTCTATTTTCATCCAAGAACGTACATACGCAAAGTCAACTTTCGAATACACATCCTCTATGGAATTCAGGAGTTTGTAAACATTGACCGATAAGACAACAATTTGAAACAAAAATGAAATGTTGGCTTGCTAAAAGGTAAAACCAGAAGAAGTCCAACCGACGTATAACCTCTGAAACAGCTGTCACGTGCTTAAACGAAAGAAATCTTCTAAAACCAGACGTCCCACTTCGTACACAAAATGTATGTTGACCCCTCCACATGAGCTTAAATTTACCAATCTCGTATACCAAATATTTATATGTAAATGAACTTTACCATTTACTGTTGGTATAAGTAATGTGCAAATTTAATAACTTACACAACCTCTTGTAATAAAAGGGGGTAAGTTTGTAGATCATTACATTATGTTATGACAAAGATGGACACGCTGGCCTTGATCTTTTTGTGTGTACCCACCAGGTAAAGTAATTGTAGAGGCACAACAGAAAAAAGAATTATTGTTACACAGTGCTGGAATGGAAGTACCAGATGTATATTATACACTGGTAGAAAAACGAGATCCGGGTGAACATGAAACAATGTAAGACCATACTGTAGAAATTTTAAACAACAACCTTACACCGCAAGTTAACGCTTTTCATAGAAACTAATTCCGGGAAATGGACCAAAAACCCAAAGAAACAATTGAACAATTTGTAACCAGGTTACGACATAAAGCAATTTATTGCAAGTTTGCTAATGTAGACGAGGGTATTGTGACCAAGAAATAGACAAATGCAGTTCAAAAAGATTGATAAGAAAATTATTAGAAAGGCATAATGTTACCTTACAGCAACTGCTTGCAACTGCACAGGCAATGGAAGCTGCAGAGATACAGGCATCTTCGATAGAACAACCAATTGAATCTGTCAACAAAGTTCCAACTTATGCAAGTAAAATTAAAATATTAAATCAAAATAAGTCATATAACAAATATCATGCCATGCATGTGGAAAAATGATGCAATTCATAGACAAAAATTGCAAAGAATCACTTTTCATAAAACAAAAACCAAATGTGCGACATGTTGGGTCTGCAGATTATGCATGCAGTCAACCAACGAAAACGGGTAAGGAAAACTACATGTATATGCGGACACAAGAAAGAATGCGACAACAAATGATTTGAACGCAGGAGATTCTGTTTTAGTGAAACAAAAAAGGGGGAATAAATTGTCTGCAACCTTTAATCCGAAACCATTCACACTGCTGAAAAAGCATAAAAATAGTGTTGTTGTTCAAAATTATGATGTTGATACAAATGTCACACATATAAAAAGATTCCTTGAAAGGAAATCTAGCGAAAAAAATGTAAATAGTAAAAATCAAATGTCAAAACAAAAAATGACAATAGTGAAAATTAAAATATAAATAGTGAAAATCAAAATGTCAATAGTGAAAATCAAAATGTCAATAGTAAAAATCAAAATGTCTATAGTGAAAATCTAAATGTCTATAGTGAAAATCAAAATGTCTATAGTGAAATTCAAAATGTCAATAGTGAAAATCAAAATGTCAATAGTGAAAATCAAAATATCCATAATAGTGAAAATAAAAATGTCAATAGTGAAAATTAAAATGTCAATAGTGAAAATCAAAATGTCTATGATGGTGTTAGCTTGTCTAATGTGAAAAATAAATGTGATACTTTATTTGGATAAATTAAGTAGTTTGATGACCATCAACATTCAATACATAACAGCTAGCATAAAAAACGAATGGACAAGAACTGTCATATTTCTGACTTGGTACTGGCATTTCAAATGTAGAAAATGGTGGATTAAACCTTCTTTTATAGCGCTAGCCCTCCCACTTAAATGACAGCCTCATCAAATTCCGTAATATTTACATTGATACGTCAACTAAACCGACACAATAAATACAATAGTCAAAATATGGGTACATCAATCATCATCGTATAACAATTTTATAATGAACAATTTAACAGAACACAAAAACATCTACAAACACTTTCATTGATTTGTGTGTCTGACGTCAAAAAATATTATACGTCACATACATTTGTCGTTCAATGTGCATTCAAACAATTTTAAAATTTACATAGGAGATGTTAGCATACAGGGTTAAAAAATCAAAAATATGTTAGAATAAATTTCTCAAATAGACCGAGATTCGTAATGACTGGATCTACCGGCTTTTTAACCTCCGCTTCGTATTAGTCTTCTAAAAAGTGAACTTATATGGGTAATTTTATTTTGTAGCCAAAAAAAAACACAGTTTAATTTATCAGCAAATCTTCAAGTCACGTCGTCTGTAGTCTTTTGGTAGCACGTATTTGTTGGGAGAGTTCTTTTTTAAAAGCCGCTTTTCCGCCAGGAAACTACACATGCACGGATTCTATCATTACGCGGTCACTATCAATAAACTGATGATTATTGTTTTGCCACTTTTGGATGCAAATACTTAGTGTTCAAAAAGTTGATTTGAGCATTTGAAAATTTCGTCAATATTTTCAAAATAAAAAAAAATTATTGAGTTTAGCCATTCCAATTGATATTTTATTGTGTGTCTTTCTACATTGTGATATTTCACTATCGTTTCAGATAAGAGAGTTTTGGTACCGTTGAAACGTTTAATCCAGCTGCAATTGTTTGTACTTGTCTTTTAAAAAAGTCAGGAATCTGGTGTTTAGTAGTTGTCGTTTGTTTTTGTGGTTCATACGTGTTTCTCGTTTCTCGTTTTTTTATGTCCCCGCAACGAAGTTATCGGTGCCATATAGTTTTACCCTTGTCCAAAATTCTAAAATTCCGTAATTCCGTTAATCTGTCATTCCGCAAGAAACCATTATACGGAGATGTTTGCTTAACGCCTTCATATATTGGGCTGATTTTTCATATGTGAGTTGAGCATGGTGAGTTACAGATCTAGTTTGAAATACGTTCCGCTCCACTTATTTTTACCGCAATTACCAGCTTTGGACTTTGATAAATTATTAAAAATCACATTTATACGGATTTATTATCTATACGGCTCCAGATATTGGGCTGGTTTTTGTTATGTGAGACTACCATGCAGGGTTTCCCCTGAGTCAATTATTTTTTTCGCCACCTCTTTCGCAAAAACAATATGTTTTCTTAGGTCTTTCCACGAAAAGATGGAAAGACCTAATAATATGTAACCAAAGTAATGCCACTAAGTACAAATGAATATTCTAGTCATGCAAATGTTAAAACAGGTATGTATGTATGTTTAATTTGAATTATTTTTGTATAGATGGTTTAGGTTATCAGTGCATAACAGAGGATGGAATCTCTACACAACTGAGTATAGCATACAGACAACATCTAGAATTTAATCTTGGTATCTCTGAATTACAGTTACAACAAGCAAAGAAAGACAACTCTAGATCAATTTTAATCACTTTGCGATTAAAGAAACGACTTCCAACATACTTTAGAAAACAACAGTAACTCGTTGTTCTTCGTCTCATTTTCGATGAGTATTGCAAATAATCTTTGTATAACCATTTTCCCATAAACGTTTGCTTAAAAGTGTGAATACAGTCAAACATGTTTTAGGTGGTCTTATTACACAGTTTTTTGCTAAATACATGTGGTCTCTTAAGGTTTTATTGTAATTTTTTAAAATCAATTCATGTTTGAAATGTTAATAACATTTCTTAAACCGTTTTTACCATGTTTAAATGACTGCTTGAAAAGATGGATGTTACGGCCAGAAATCGCCTTTAAATTGTAGCCAACAAAAGACACAAATCAATAGTAAAATTTAACAATATTTATTATACAAAAGTTTACAAAAGGTATTACACAAATATTACTGTTAAATTAACTGTCAAAATATGAGTCCAATCTGTTATCTTTATCTGTATCCGGAAATCTTTCGGAATCCAATCTGAATATTATGTTCACTACTAAGGTCACAATCCAGTATGATGTTGTTTGTAGAATAAAAGTGTCAATCCAAATGCTGTGAATACTAATGTCTATCAATGTCTATGTCCAAGTTTAATTCTGAGAGTTTAACTTTAGTGTCTGTATATATAGTGTTGTCATGGAAAATTCTAGAACACTCTATAGTGGAACATTGTGGAAAATCCTGGAAAGTTACAACGGAAGTTTCTGGAATAACGTAGAAGTTTAAATTACGCATCTTTTATAAGGATCATTCTAGAAAGTTCCAATCATTCTGTGATTGTTCCAGTGATTCCTAAACTGCACAGTTATAAGATTATTTGGTAAACAACTATCAGGCCATACAACACAAATTAGGCCAACATAAATAAACATAATAATTACAATATCATAACACCTCCCCCCTTAAAAGAAGTTTTAGTGTAACAAAAACTTATCATGAATAATATGAACAAAAATACATAATACATACAAAGTGATTTAATAAGCTCTAGATAAAGCATCAGCTATTACATTATCTTTACCCTTAATATGTTTTACAATTACATCATATTCCTGTAACAATAAACTCCACCTAGTCAACCTCTGATTCTTGTTTCTCATTTTATGCATGAAGGTGAGAGGATTATGATCAGTATAAACAAGAATAGGATATACAGTGGGATTTAAATATACATCAAAATGTTGAAGTGCTGACAACATTGCAAAACACTCTTTTTCAATAGTTTATCTAATTTCTTAGAAAAATATGATATAGGTTTTTCAACATTATCATCTGTCTCTTGATATAAAACAGCTCCTATTCCTACATCGCTTGCATCAACAGCAAGTTTAAATTGTTTTTCAAAGTCTGGAGTAATCAGAACTGGACTATTAATTAAAAGTGATTTGCTATTTTCAAAAGCGTTTTGACAATTTTCACTCCAGATAAATTTAGAATCTTTTCGTAAAAGATGAGTCAATGGTTGAACCACAGTAGCAAAATTTGAACAAAATTTTCTGTAAAATCCAATCATGCCTAAATATCTCATAAGTTGTTTTCTATTTGTAGGAGGAGGAAATTTGGAAATGGCTTCTACTTTAGCCATAATAGGTTTCACTTGACCTTGGCCCACTGTATGCCCTAAATAATCAACAGTGGCCTGACAAAATTCACTTTTACCAAGATTAACAGTCAAATTTGATTGTGACAATCTATCAAAAGTATCATACAAATGTGTTAAATGCTGTTCCCAGCTATCACTACATACAATTAGATCATCAATATAAGCATAACAACAGTTTAAATCTTTTATAACATTATTGATCATTCTTTGAAATGTAGCTGGTGCACTTTTCATGCCAAATGGCATTACAGTATATTGAAATAAGCCATCTGGTGTAACAAAAGCTGATATTTCACGAGCTCTCTGTGTCAATGGAACTTGCCAATAA
The DNA here is from genome assembly GCA_019925275.1 of Mytilus edulis. Classification (NCBI taxonomy): domain Eukaryota; kingdom Metazoa; phylum Mollusca; class Bivalvia; order Mytilida; family Mytilidae; genus Mytilus; species Mytilus edulis. The sequence goes on along the minus strand of CM034357.1, from coordinate 99,673,558 downwards.
CCTTTCAACAAATCAAATTTGCTCACAAATTTTGCTTGACCAATGTTGTCAATACAATCGTCTATCCTTGGAATCGGATAGGAATCAGATTTTGAGACTGAATTTACTTTTCTGAAATCAGTCACGAAACGAAAAGTTTTATCTGGTTTTGGCACAAGGAGACAAGGAGAGCTCCATTCACTGTTACTCGGCTCAATAATATCATTGTCAAGCATATATTTAATTTCTTTTCTCATAACTTCAAGTTTGAGTGGATTGAGCCTGTAAGGATGTTGCTTAATTGGAGAAGCATCTCCGACATCAACATCATGACAAACAGCAGTGGTTTTGTTTGGCACATCTGGAAAAAGATTTTTAAAAGAAAATACCAAAGTTTTTATTTCTTCTCTACGATCAAAAGACAGATGTGCAAGTTTTGAATCTAAATTTGACAAAATTTCTGAATTTTTCAATCTAACTGTCTCTTCCATAGTTTTACAACTAAAAGTTGGTTCAATTACATCTGGTTTGTCATGATTGTTCTCAAAGTTAACCATGCCTAAAGTGGCAACTGGTTTACTATCACATAGTACATTAGTACGCTCAAAATATGGTTTTAACATATTAATATGACACACTCTATTTTGTTTGCGCCGACCTGGAGTTTTTACAATATAATTCAAATCATTAATTTTATTCTCTATTGTATAAGGACCACAATATTTAGCCTGTAAAGGATGTCCAGGGACAGGCAGAAATACAAGTACCTTATCACCAGGCTCAAAAACTCTGTCCCTGGCAGCTTTATCATACCATATTTTCATCTTGTTCTGTACATTTTTTAAGTTTTTCTGAGCAATTTGACAAGCAGTATACAATTTTTCTTTAAATCTAGATACATAGTCTAAAAGATTCAAGTCAGTATGTTCAGTAAGCCACTTTTCCTTAATCAATTTTAACGGTCCCCTTACAGTATGACCAAATACCAATCAAAGGGACTAAATCCAAGGGATTCTTGAACAGCCTCTCGAACCGCAAAGAGTAGAAAGTGAACTCCATCATCCCAGTCTCTGTCAAATTGAAGACAAAAAGTTCTAATGATGTTCTTCAATGTTTGATGAAAACGTTCTAAGGCACCTTGAGATTCTGGATGATAAGCACTTGATCTGTACTGAGCAATCCCTAACTGGTATACGACTTGCTGAAATAAACCTGACATGAAATTTGATCCCTGGTCGGACTGTATAGACTTAGGAAGTCCTACTAATGTGAAAAATTTGATCAAAGCTTTGACGATAGTAGGTGTCTTGATATTTCTGAGCGGAATAGCTTCAGGAAAGCGGGTAGATGTACACATGATTGTCAATAAATATGCATTTCCAGTCTTGGTCTTTGGTAAAGGTCCAACACAGTCAATTAAAACTCTGCTGAAAGGTTCGTCAAAGGCTGGAATAGGCAGAAGTGGTGCTGGTGGTATTTTCTGGTTAGGTTTACCAACAACCTGGCATATATGGCATGATTTGCAGTATTCTGCGACATCATTTCGAAGTCTGGGCCAGTAGAAATGCTGCAATATTTTAAGGCAAGTCTTCCTTATACCTAAGTGCCCAGCCAAGGGGGTGTCATGGGCAAGACCAATAATTTCTTGCCTATAAACTTTAGGCACCACCACTTGGTATAGCACTCTCCATTCCTCCTCTGGGGTGGCATCAGGAGGCCTCCACTTCCTCATTAAAATGCCGTCCTGATGGTAATAGCATTCGGCCACTTTGTCTGCTTCCTCCTGTGGTTGAGCTCTCTGGCTGAGCTGAAGAACCTCAGGGTCTTTATGTTGTTCTTCAGATAAATTCTTTCGGTCTAATGAATGGCTGTTAACGTCTGGCCATGGCATAATAACATTCTTGTTAACACTAGGTGGTCTTGTAATGGCCTTTTATGAGCTACCAGGACCTTCAATGTCAGCTATAAAAGTGTCAGAAAGGTCCATGTAATCAAACTTGTCTTCTTGCAAATTCTGATTTTGTTGTTTTCTAGCCATCGCCCTAGTAACAACACAAGCTGGATACAATTCAGCATCATCTTCAGGTGATTTAACATCCACCACCGGTTCACTGGTAACAATTGGTTCAGCAACCACTTTGTTCCTAGCTAGATCATTTCCTAGCAATAATGTAACACCCTCAACAGGGAGATTAGGACGAACACCTACAACAACTGGTCCAGTTATCAAATCTGACTTCAGATAAACACGATGGAGAGGAACATCTATACAACCCAACTCTACACCTTGTAACAAAACGGAGGCACCAACAGAAGTATTCTCGGACAAAGGCAACACACCTTCTAACAATAAAGTCTGAGAAGCTCCAGTGTCCCGTAAAATCTTAATAGGCTGAAGAGTGGTATCATCAACAATAGAAACAAACCCATCAGACATAAAGGGTTTGTATTCCTCCATGTAATCACAAAAACTGGACTTAAAAGCCTGACGCGCAGGGCATTCCAATGTACTGGTATTATAAGGTGTCGTACAAGCACTGGTCTTTGGCTTATTATCTCGTTCATTCTTCTTCTGGAGTCTAAAACAATCAGCCATCAGGTGACCAATCTTCTTACAATAAGCACAAGTCAGTGACTTATTCTCAAAAGTATCAAATTTTGGACTAGGCATATTATAACTGGACTGACTCTTATTCTGTGCAACAGGCTTACTATCAGTACGCTCATTGCTTTGATTTTTGTAATTTCCACTGGAAGTATTGACATTTTGACCCTTGAAACTTCTTTTATGTGAAAGAGTATAATTATCTGAAATGACAGCTGCATCATGTATTGACTCAACAGTTTTGTCGTCTAAATGTGTTTTTAAGTCTAAATGAACACATAGTTTGAACTCTTCTAATAATATCAATTGTCTTAGGTTATCAAAATTGTTATCTGTTTTCTTTGACGTAAGCCATTTGTCAAATAGATCTTCTTTTTCCCGAGCAAATTCCACATATGTTTGTGAATCAAACTTTTTATAAGATCTAAATTTCTGTCTATATGCTTCTGGTACTAGCTCATAAGCTTTCAAAACTTCCTGTTTTACCGTGTCATAATCGGAACTTTTTTCTGATGGAAGTGCGGAGTATATTTCAGCGGCCTTCCCCTCAAAAACACTTTGCAGCATCGTAGTCGAATACGGCATAGGCCATTTCAAATTGTTAGCAATTTTCTCAAACTGTGGAAAATATTTATCAACTGTTTTTTCACAAAATTTTGGAACCAAACGTATGTTTTTTGCTGCATCAAAATAATCTGATTTCGAGTGAACTTTAATGTTGCTTTCTTCTTTGACCATTTCAATTTTCAGTTTCTCCATCTCTAGCCTTTCCCTCATTTCAAGTTCTTTTAATTTCTCCCTCTCCTTCATTTCCAGTTCTTTTAATTTAAATTCATCTTCTTTTTCTTTTTTCTCCATTTCTAACCTTTCCTTCATTTCCAGTTCTGCCTGTTTTAATTTAAATTCATCTTCTTTTCTTTTCTCCATCTCCTTCATTTCCATTTCTTTTAATTTAAGTTCATGTTCTAATTCAAGCTGTTTTAACTTAAAGGCGTCAACATTTTCAACCTTAAGATCAAGAGCCTCTTCACCTAAAATTTCTTCGTCAACTAATTTGTCTATAACCAAATTTTTTATAATTTGTTTTCTCATAGATACTTTGAAAACTAATTTCAGTTGTTTAGCAAGCAACACTAGTTCCTCTTTCTTTAAATTATCAAAACTCTCAAGGTCTGGCGTTTTCAAAAATTTACCAGCATCAAATGCCATTTTGTAGAATTTTGTTGGCTAGTTATAATAAAAATATTAAACAAATTTTGAATAAAATATGTTCAGTATCCCGGACGAGCCCCCAATTTCTGTTACGGCCAGAAATCGCCTTTAAATTGTAGCCAACAAAAGACACAAATCAATAGTAAAATTTAACAATATTTATTATACAAAAGTTTACAAAAGGTATTACACAAATATTACTGTTAACTTAACTGTCAAAATATGAGTCCAATCTGTTATCTTTATCTGTATCCGGAAATCTTTCGGAATCCAATCTGAATATTATGTTCACTACTAAGGTCACAATCCAGTATGATGTTGTTTGTAGAATAAAAGTGTCAATCCAAATGCTGTGAATACTAATGTCTATCAATGTCTATGTCCAAGTTTAATTCTGAGAGTTTAACTTTAGTGTCTGTATATATAGTGTTGTCATGGAAAATTCTAGAACACTCTATAGTGGAACATTGTGGAAAATCCTGGAAAGTTACAACGGAAGTTTCTGGAATAACGTAGAAGTTTAAATTACGCATCTTTTATAAGGATCATTCTAGAAAGTTCCAATCATTCTGTGATTGTTCCAGTGATTCCTAAACTGCACAGTTATAAGATTATTTGGTAAACAACTATCAGGCCATACAACACAAATTAGGCCAACATAAATAAACATAATAATTACAATATCATAACATGGATAACTAAAAATTCTTACCTTGATACCAATGGATTATCAGATTTATCCAATCTAGTTTTAAAAATATTTTTGTTTATTTGAACCATGTGACTTTACCGATTTGAATATTAAAGGACACCAATGAAAGTGATCATCACTTTATAGTTTTGATTATTGATTTAATCTTTATATAAGTTAACTTACTACGGTGTGTGTATATCCATCACGTGATTTTGATTGTACTCCTTGTATACACAAGCTTTGCATGCTTTTAGCATGGTGAGTTGTATAACAATGCAAAGAGGCTCTGAAAAGTTTATTAAAAAATCAGACTAAAGTTAATATACATTCATTTTTTTATTAATGTGCAAAATGCACATCTTGGACATGTTGGAAGCAAACAATTTTGGAAAATAAAAAAATGTTTTTATAGTTGGTAAATTCTATTATAACTCATGTCTACTTATAACATAACATATGAAGATAAACATATAAACAATATTCATTTTCATAACTTTTGCCTATAAAGTACTTTTTTACTAGTTTTTACTATATCCAATATTTTTCAAACAGAAAATTGAAATTGCAGTTTCCTTTCATATATAGAACAATTATGACAATCACATGACATGAAATCTAAGTTTGGTTGATGGTCAGTAGAGGTCATCTTAATATTCAAATATGTAAAGTCACATGGTACGAATAAACAAACATTTAAAGCACATGTATGTTGTTTTTGTTTTAGTTTGAAGGCCGTTACACTACTTATACAACTCCATCAGGTAATCGACACTTCAAAAATAAAATTAACGTAGGGACCTAATGGGAAACTTTTTGAATTATTGACCAAAAATTATGTCATTTAAAGTCAGAGTTCGTATATGTCAATTTTTAAGAATTTTTTGCTGCAAATATATATCAGTCAAATGGACAATTTGTAAGAATCTGTTTCTCTGATGATTACAACATAAATTTTTTTTTTGTTAAACGAAAATTCCCTTTAAGTGCCTTTCACATTCAATTTCATTAACACCTGTTAGCATATTTTGATTCATTCTGTTAGCTAAAAAGGTTGTGACCCTTAAATTCGTCCAATGATCTTTTTTGAGATCACCGCGACCACACGTTGATTAGATTGTTTATACAATGTGCTCGGAAAAGGATAAATTTACATAGAATTACAGAATTTGTTTTTACCAAATAGTTTTTGTAAAGTAAAATAATCTCTTTGAAACCTATTTCCCATGTATGAACGGGTTCTCAAAATCGTGTTTGAAATGTAAAGAGTCTTCTTTCTTAAACTATTTGTCCCATGTTTAAAAAAAAATGCTTGAAAAATTTAATAATTGTTTTCGCCAAATTATGTTTGAAATATATATAGACTTTATAAAACCATTTTCCCATGTTTTTTAACGGCTGCTTCAAACGATGAATGATTTTTCTTACAAAATCGTGTTTGAAATGTTAATAATCTTTTTGAAACCATTTTCCTATATTTAAATGGCCATGGCTGCTTGAAACAAATGCTTAACTCAATGTTCTGTTCAGTCTATAAACCACATTATGTTTATAAAAATACTTTAAAAAAAAAACAGTAGATACACTAAAAAAAATTTGAATATGAAGTAGAACATATTGTAGAATTATATAGTATGACAAATATGGAGATCAGCTGTTTATTAATAAAGGTGTTGAATATTTTGAAGAATAATAATGATGTCATTTCATGATTTACTTTCTTAAGTTTCCTGTAGTAAATATATTCAGATGTACTGTTCATGTAGCACTTGTACGTTAATCGTTATACATTGTTTATCAACATTTGATCTGAGTTAAATCAATAACAAATTTGAAAATGAAACAGATAAAAATATATTCAGTATTCTCCGCAGAAACTAACAAAACCTTTGAATAGACTTATTTAAAAGGGATATAGTTACGATACTGTTGTCAGGTCATTAAGGAATGCATATTTTGGCTTTAATATTGATTCACTGATAGGGCCTTTGCATCGGAACTAAACATATTTATTTCTAAAAAAACAGTTGTTGGCATGACACGGGCTATGTTCTTCTCATATATTTTATGATAGTATGATACTAAATCCCTAACGGGAGGGATTGTGCCTGATATTCATATGATAAAGACATAATCTTTCAATCAGTTTAATTGAGGTATGGAACTGGCATGTCAGTGAAGTGCTAGTAGTCAGTTGTTATTTATGTATTTTTGTCATTTTATTTATTTTCGTTTGTTTCATCTTTTGACATCGGACTCGGACTTCTCTTGAACTGAATTTTATTGTGCGTATTGTTATGCTTTTACTTTTCTACATTGGATATGGGTATAGGGGGAGGGTTGAGATCCCATAAACATGTTTAACCCCGCCGCAATTTTGCGCCTGTCCCAAGTCAGGAGCCTCTGGCCTTTGTTAGTACTGTATGATTTTAAATTTCAGTTTCTTGTGTATAATTCGGAGTTAAGTATGACGTCCATAATCACTGTACTATTATGCATATTTTTAGGGGCTAGCTGAAGGACACCTACGGGTGCGGGAATTCTCGCTACATTGAAGACCCATTCGGCTGTTCTCTTCTCTATGGGCGGGTGGTTGTCGCTTTGACATATTCATCATTTCCTTTATCAATTCTTTTACTCCAGCTTACCTTTTCACATCATTATTCAAAACTTACAAAACTTCATTGACATTATTAATCCAAATTTCAGAAAACAAAACAAATAAAGGGCTGCGCTTTAGCGCATGATACGCCCGTTGCTCTTTTAACTGTTACATTAATATATTCACCAAAGTTTCACCAAAGTTGCATAAAATCACCCTTTTTTAAGTATAAAAATGCATTACTTAAGAAAAGGTAAAATCTAAAATTTAAAAAAATGGAAAGGGAGCATATGTCAATTTATCAAAAATGCATAAAATTTTGTGAAAGTGTAAGTTATTGTGCTAAAATTGGAAAATCCCCCCTTTTTTAAGCATAAATATTCATAAACACCAAAACGTAAAATCTGAAATATATAAAAATTGAAAATGAGCTTACATCAATAGATATAAACAATTCACCAAAGTTTCATGGACATTGGTGAAAGCCTTTTTGAGTAATCGTCCGAAGTGTTAAAAATCCCCCCTTTCTTATGAATAAAGCCCCATAAATCCAAAACTTAAAATCTGAAATTTATAAAATTTAAAAGGGAGCTTACATCGATAGATATAAACAATCCACCAAAGTTTCATGGACATTGGTAAAAGCCTTTTTGAGTTATTGTCTGAAGTGTTGAAAATTCCCCTTTTTTATGAATAAAGCCCCATAAATCCCAAACTTAAAATCTGAAATTATAAAAAAACGAAAGGGAGCTTACGTCAATAGATATAAACAAGTCAAAAAAAATAAAAATAAAAATAAAAAAATAAAAAATAAATAAATTTTATTTTTTGGTTAAGGCGGTAAAAATCCTGCCACGAGGACCAAAGCAGTGAAATATAAACCTGACACAAGAACTCCAGCATGGTATCACTGCAAATTGTCATTTGTAAGACTCAAATAGAGTGTCGGACCCAAACGTGAAGCGATTTGTCCATTTTTATTTACCCAAGCGTGAAAATTTCGTTGTAGCTCGGTATATCGGCTAAAACTAATGGTTTGCAATGTTTTGGCGTCACGGTGCTTCCATTAGTCGACCAGGGGCTATGATTTAAACAATGGTATTGACGGATTCACGTTGTACGATGGTCCCTGCGGTCGACCAGTAGGATAATAAAAATGGAATTGATGTTAATAAGATGTACGATCGTCCCTGTAGTCAGCCAGGATGTCAAGAAAATAAAAACGGAATGGAATTTGATTCAGATCAAGTCCGAGCAAATAATATGCTTTCAGATAGGATGTCCCTGTTCAACTTCACCTAGAATAATCGAACCAGTCAACCTTTAAAAACAGCTTTGTGGTGTTGCCAGGCGCCATGTTAAACTCACAAGTCCTTAGTGTTAGGGCTTAAAGAGTAAAAACAGATAAAAATTCAAAATCTCTTCAATCTGTCTGACGCGCACGAAAACTAATTTTTATGGAGATCGACCGATGATCAAAGTATTATCGGACCTGTGTAAATGGCACATACCTTGTTGTTTTGCAAATCTAAAAGGAAAAGTGACTCTGTTTTAGCCTCAAGAGTGTTCCAATGGAAAATTGCATTGTCCATATTTACAGAATTACAACCTATAACCTTCAACAACATGGTCGTCTGATTGGTTTATATAAACCTTCACCCTTTTATCTTGAAAAAAAAATCTGGCAATCTATAGCTAGGTTTTTTTCCCTAAGGACGATAGAGATGCACCCGCCACGACCGTCCAACCGATCTTGCAGTACCCTCGTCCATACCCTCCTTATGCATCTACTATGTGAATGCATTTGCTTTATCAATTACGAAAAAAGAAAACAAATACCGCCCTTAAAGTGTAGTCATGTTTTTGTCACTTTTGTGGTAACAGTTTAAGAACTATTCTAAACCATATTCGTACTAATGATTACAAAATATTGTACCACAATGTTTGATATAATCTTAAACACTAGCAGACACAACTGTAGTAATTTTAAAGCTGAATCAGGTTCTTGTTCGTCTGTAAAAGTGTTTTGTTTTAGTCTGTGAGAACCAGCAGGCCTTAATCAGATTGTTCGGCATCATGGTGGATCAGCAGTTACTCCGATGCATGAAGAAGTCATGAATTCAGCTAGCACCTCCATGGACCCTTTATCTGCTCAGAAGGAGTTTTTAGATTTTTAAAATTATTTTTTACGCCATATGAAGTAGATAATCGAATGGTCATATATGCTATTCATTTAGACAACGAGTTAACATGGACACTTTTATTTAACAGCTGTTTAAACTTATCAAATTTGCACCCTATATACAAAAAAGTCAATCTTAAGTCAGTTTTGGCGATAAAAATATGATATCAAATCAAAATTTAGATTTAAAATATATTTTTCTATAGATTCGTTGTTTAAATTTTGCTCCAAACGCATTTATGTAAGACAAACAAGCTAGCTAAAAGTCACTGTGCATTTTTCTGGATTTTTGCTTTTTTCTTTGGCCCTTATTTATAAACAAGGGTGACAACAGCTAACTACGATGAAAACGGTATCTCGACGAGGCTTGTTCTCCTCTTTCCAATGATATAAAACATAGCCGTGTGTTATTCTGTTAAGGCAAATCGATCAAGTTCGTTGATTTTGGCACCCTACTATTGCTGAAGCCCGCCTCCGGGTGCTGGATGTTTTCGCTGTGTTAATTCTCTGCTTTGGAGAAAAAGATCTAATAAATAATCTAAAAGAGAAATATCTTTTATATTTTAAAGCTAGATGTGTCCTTCCAATCAGAATAGAGCATATGAAAAACGTACAAGCACGACTTTCTCTTTTTTCCTAAGTTCCTAATCCCTGCAAATCCTTATGACACTTTCTTTTTCGAGGCAAAATTAAACTTTAAATAAAAATGTTTTGACTTTGTTGATAAAAATAATTATCACTCTATAATATGAATTCATTTCTATTTAACAATATTTAGAATCTGGTCCTTCAGACTGATTTGTATCCCGAAAGTTAACATAAAAATTGAATAAAAGAGGAGATATTTTTACAGAAATGTTGTTAGTCGTGCCCGGGAATTTAGAAAAGACCCTGGTAAACTTAACAATTTTAATTTGTTATAAGAAAATTAAAAGCAAACTCAATTTAACTAGCAAGGTATTTACATAAACATATTCATGGATCTACAATCTTTCGAAACCTGTATCTTGGCATTGTTTAAGGTAATGTATTTTTCTCTGACTGTATCTGACGTATTTACACATGTTGGATGTGTACGAATTGATTATATAGTCTGGGATGTGTGATTTTTGTATTAGTTGTATGTAGCATTGAACTAGCTGTCAGCTATTTTAGAGTACTCTCAAGTCTGTACCTGGTGTCTTTTTATTGTTTGGATGTACAAGTTCCCAGCCATGTCTACTTGTACTTTGTCTATCTTATCAGTTAAATCCGTTTTCATTCTGTATATCTTTTATATATAGTCATTTGATAAAAATGACTGCTTGCAAAAGTGTGATTTTTTTTTTCTAAATGATAAGGATGTTCTTTTCCTAGGCAGATACCCTAGCTGTATTGGGCACACCTTTTTATAACTTTGTTCTTGTTTTGGCTTTCGAACTTTTAATCACTGGTGAGTTTTGTGTGGACGAAATATGCGTCTGGTGTCTTAAATTTTAAACCTGGTACATTTTGTTAGCTTTTATTCGTGTGTTTCTCTGTCCTATATGTTTTCCCATTTATTTGTATTGTAGTCCTGTGATGTAATGTTGTCATTTTAATGTTATATTTAACATTGCAATGAAAGCGGAAGGTTTGGCATGCCACAAAACCACGTTCAATCCACCATTTTTTTCTTAAAATGTCATGTAACAAATCAGGAAAATGACCATTGCTATATCATAGTTCATTTATGTGTATATTACATTTTAATGTTGTGTTTCTCTTGTGTCGTAGTTCTTCTCTTATAATTGATGCGTTTCCCTCAGTTTTAGTTTTTAACCTGGATTTGGGTTTTTTCTCAATCGATTTATGAATTTTGAACAGCGGTATAATACTGTTGCCTTTATTTACATATTTGTGTTCGTTCATTTTTTTGTACATAGATAAGGCCGTTATTTTCTCGTTTTGCTCAGTCATTTGTTTTCTACGTTAAGTTTTGTGTACTTAGTTTGTTTATTAGTCATTTTTCTTTTTTTAGCCTTTTCACATAAACTCTTACTATAAACAATTTATAAAAGTAGGGGTTGGTTAAAATATATATTTTGTTGATAATGAATTAAAATTGAGAATGGAAATGGGGAATGTGTCAAAGAGACAACAACCCGACCATATAAAAAAAACAATAATAACAGCAAAAGGTCACCAACAGGTCTTCAATGTAGCGAGAAATTCCCGCACCCGGAGGCGTCCTTCAGCTGGCCCCTAAACAAATATATACTAGTTCAGTGGTAATGAACGCCATACTAATTTCCAAATTGTACACAAGAAACTAAAAATAAAAAAGTACAAGACTAACAATGACCAGAGGCTCCTGACTTGGAACAGGCGCAAAAATGCGGCGGGGTTAAACATGTTTATGAGATCTCAACCCTCCTCCTATACCTCTATCCCATTTGGAAAAGTAAATGCATAACAATACGCATATTTAAAATTCAATTCAAGAGAAGTCCGAGTCTGATGTTAGAAGATGTAACCAAACAAAATAAACAAAATGACAATAATACATAAAAATACAACAGACTACTAGCAGTTAACTGACATGCCAGCTCCAGACTTCAGTTAAACTGAATGAATGAAAGATTATGATTTCATCATATGAATATCAGGCACACTCATTCCCGTTAGGGTTTAGTATCATGCCATCATAACGTATATGAGAAGAACATAACCCGTGTCATGCCAACAACTGGTTTTTGAATAAATGTGTTTAGTTCCGATGCAAAGACCCTATAAGTGAATCAATATTAACGCCAAAATTAGCAATCTTTAATGACCTGACAACAGTATCGTAACTATATCCCTTCTTGATACGTCTTCTTAAAGGTTTTGTTAGTTTCTGAGGTGAATACTGACATTTTTGTGCTTTATTAAGAATATTTCCATAAAAAAATGGATGTGAAATACCCGAACGTATAAGAAGTCTGCATGTTGAGCTACATTTACGAATGATGTCCTTATACCGATGATAAAAATTAGTAAATGTTTTGACTAGTGTGTGATATCGAGCGAATCGTACAATAATTTTTCATTAATCCATAAATTTCTCTCGTTAAAATGTAAAACATTGTTACATACATGAGCGAATCGTACAAGATGAGATATATAAACACCGTAAGATGGTGACAAGGGAACTTCACCATCTAAAAATTGGTAATTAACAATAGGAAATGAAAAATCATCTCTTTTATCATAAATTTTAGTATTTAGCTTTCCGTTAGTGATATAGATGTCAAGATCGAGGAAAGGGCAGTGGTCATTGTTAGTATTAGCTTTATCTAAAGTAAGTTCAACAGGATAAATTTCTTTAGTATACATACTGAAGTCGTCATTATTGAGAGCCAAAATTTCATCCAAATATCTAAAAGTATTATTAAATTTGTTAACGAGATGTTGTTTCGATGGGTCTTTGCTGATTTTTGTCATAAATTGTAACTCATAACAATACAAAAACAAACAGGTCCGCAATATTTGGTGCACAGTTTGTTCCCATTGGAATTCAAATAGCCTGGCGATATACGGAATCTCCAAAGCGAACAAAAATGTTATCGAGTAAAAATTCAAGGGCATATATAGTATCAAAGCATGTCCAATTGACATAGATTTTTTGTTTATTGCTACTAAAAAATGACCTAAAAGAGTTTGAACATATATATTCACATTCTGACTTTTTAAATGCCCATTTAATAAGGTGGGTGATTTTTTTCTTAATGAGAATGTGAGGCAATGTGGTATACAGGGTAGAAAATCTAAACTTTGAACAGATTCAAAATCACAAATTTAAGCATGCAATTTATCAAGTACTTCAAACGAGTTCTTGACACTCCACAAGTAATTAATTCCACTATTTTCAAAGGCCCTATTTGAACAATTTATTATCAGGTTTTTGATTGTACCTAGTGTACTGGTAAGAAGAATTGACAATTTAGTAGTGGAACATGGCTTGAAGACGAAATAAATCTATATTTGTAAGGTGTTTTGTGTAGCTTCGGAAGCCAATACATAGTAGGGACTCTCATTGTATTTGGTTCTGCTTGTAAGGCGGTAGCTAAAAGATTATGTTTGTTACAGATTTCGTTTTCTGAAAATGGAGTCAGTTGGAATGTTGGTGAATGGTAATTTCTTTTTTCAGAACCTCAATGTAAAATTTACGTCAAACAATAATAATATTATTAGCAGCTTTATCGGCCGGGACAAAAACAAATTCCTTGGCTAGTTCTTTTAGTTTATGTTTGATACAAGAAATAAGTTTATTGTGTTATTTAATTTTTAGTTTGTATTATTAGTTACATAGTGTGCTAGTGACCTAATTTACTGACCCCATATATACCGTATTACGTCACTAGCACACTATGATACGAATTTATCTTATCGACTATCTTAACGTTTAAAATTCAGACTAGTGATCTATCAAAATGAGCAAGTCTTCAATACAGTTAGCAATAGCATTAACATGATAAAAACTACTTCCTTTGATCCTATAAAAACAGATGCCAACAATGACAACTTGTTAGATTTAAATGTGTTTTGGGAATTTATTTCACTTGATCATCACTTTCTTTGTCTGTTGAAACCTTTAAGATTTTTTTCAGAACTGTTTTTTTTTTTCTTAAGGGACGTAATTCCATTACTAACCGTGTATGGAACAAGCCCCGCCTCCCAACTAACCTAATATTAAATATACGCGGTTTCCACGAGGACGCTTTTAACCAATCATATTCCTAGAAATGTATAGGAGGTGAGATACTGCCAAATAACCTTCACTGTACTTTTATTCGGACTTAATACAATACTTTCGATCTGCCTGTAAGACAACATCTGTGTTATATTATCAATCTCCTATGTGTGATTCTCTTTAGCACTTTTAAGCAAAATAATTGCTCTTAAAAAAACATTTTCATAGCCGGGAGGGTTTCTATGCTGTGTGATATGTTCTATTATTTATCGGTTTGCTTTTTTCTTTTTTAGACTATTTACCGGGGTTTTAATAACATAAGCAACACGACAAGTTTAACATGTGACACGTGATATGTTTACATTTCCTGAGCACCTGAAATCGCCCCAGTTTTTGGTAGGTTTCGTGTTGCTTATTCTGTAGTTTTTTATGTTGTGTTTGTGTACATGTACTATTATTTTTTATCTTTATTCTTTTTAGCCATGGCTTTGTCAGTTTATTTCCGATATATGAGTCTTACAGTCCCCTTGGTCTCTGTCGCCTCTCTTTTTCAACAGTTATAAGGGTGTACCATGTGACTATTTTATCGAATATTGGCAGTCAGTTTTTTAGCTTGACCTTTGGATTCACATGCAATATAGCATAACTGTATGTTTTTCGTTAAATGACAAATAAGTGATTGTGGTACATTTGATTTGTATTTGTCCAAAATATTATTCCGACTGAATACAACTCAGTGTGAATTGGTATTGGTCCTGAATGCCATTCCGGCCGGGTAGCCGTAACCATCTTTTGGACCGTTACCATATACCCACAGACCGAATCGAACGTTACCTTTGTGACTTATCTGATGAACACCACTATGAAGAAGCATTGTAAATGTGGAATAATGATTTGTTTCTCCAAAAATATGACTAGCATTCTCGTGATGCAGTGGATTTCCATCCATAATAAACCCATCGACGGCGTTAGATAGTACTGTGATGCTTATAAAGTTGGTAAATCCGGTGGGCACAGCGAACACATATGCTGATAAGTACTGGTTGATACCCGGAACTGTCATCATGAAGGAGTCACCGGAATTATCAGCGAGTCCCTTTGGAAATACCATTACCATAACGTCATTTTTGGAGCTGAAATATGATATTGTGCCGTGATCAAAATCTAGAGAGTCTCTTTCTGGAATAGAGCTTGATTTTATCTTATCCAGGTAATGTATTGTCACATTTGTTGGTTTGTTACTGTAAATTCTGACAATTTTCGAAGGTCTGCTTGCAATATGTGGAATAACGTATATGTTATCCCACTGATCTGACGGAAGGACCATTTCCATAAAAGGGCTCAAGCCACCAGCCGTTACTTGGTTTGCCACATGGCCGGTCACAACAGCTATCGGTTCAGTGCTTATTATAAGGGTTCCAGAAAGATCTTCTCCTTTGGAGACTTGGTAGGTTTCATACTGATGTAATACAACGTTTACGTAAGGTAGTGTTTTCTTATTTCCTTTCATGTATATGTTAACGATAGTGTCTGGTTTAAAAGCTGCTATTACAAATAGTCCATGGTCATACACATAACTACCCTTATAATGTGGTGTGTACATCGGAATTATATAACTTGTTGAAAGTAAATTAGTTGGTATTGCCAAATACCCTTCACTGTATCTATCTACAGAATCACTACAGTATGTCAAGGCATATAAACTAACTTTAGAACTGAAAAATAATTCGGCACCACGAAGAACTTTTCCATCCTGCGTCAAAGCAACACTTTTGTTAAAATGGGTTGTATAAAGCTTTGGTGAGTATTGTGTTGAAGTATTATAATGAGAGTAAAAGGAAAACTTGTGAACAACTCCATTCTGTATTGTTCCTATGAGGGCTTGTGACGAACGACAGGCAGGCGATATCGTTTGAGGATAAACTAGTAGAAAAGATGTACCTCGAACGTCTAAACGGTTAAAGCAAAATGAATAAATTAGACAATAATGATATAAAACGGCTATTGCAATTTTTCGAAGTGAAAACACAAAATTAAAGAGTAACTTAATCAATAGACATTAATATTAAAATCATCAAACCAGTTTTGATTATTAAAATTGCCATTCTTTTATAACATGATGTTGATACGAGATATAGATTCACTTTTGATGTCAGATTTACCTTGATCTTAATTTCTTTTATTTTCAACATGTACACAACATCTATTAACAGCATGAAAATTGGATATCTGTTAGTCGCATGCTCCATTTAAGTACTTCCAAGATGCAGTGGTGTTAATATTATTATTACATGAATATTGAACAGATTTATTAATGTTACTGTGAATGTTTCATTTTATAGTAATTGCTAAATTTGAAATCACTTCATATATTGGTATCATTGATGATGTTACCTTTGTAGTTGATATCAGTTGGGTTGTATCATGTTTAATCTGTTGTTATTATACATTGAGAGATACATTGAGAGTATTGTGCTTTTGACTTATGAGCCTACATGTAACATTAACATGATTGATGTTATTGTTGTTATAACCTGTGTACTCATAGATATAATTGATGTTCTGTTTTTGTCTAATGTGTACACTCATTTTATTATTCATTATCGATAACAATGTGCTTTTAACCTGTGTACCCAAAAGTTTTATGTAGTTGATAATACTGTTTTTGTAATATTTAAACTAACATAATACATTGATGCTAATGTTAGTTTTACTAGTGTATTTGCAAGATTCACTGATGTTATTGCTGTGTTATATATTTACTAATAGTAAGCATGTAAAGGCAACACATGTTCTCACAATATATAACAACCCAGTTAAAGTCTAAAATTGCCTATATTTGCATTTGACTGTATTGAGTTTTACTCAACCAGTTTGAGTTGGTCTGAATTTTACTCGACATTACTCGACCCCAGTCTTAACCATTCTCAGCCGTACTGATTTTGTACTTATCTTTTGTTGTCTTTGTCATTGAAAATAGTCTGAACTACAACTCGACAAGTCTGAAATAATCTTAACCCATTATCGATATGTATTCAAAATTTGTTCAGTCTTAACCATACTCCACCAAAGGTCTGAACAATACTCGACCTAGTAACCTCTCCTTTTTCGTAATTTTGACTGTTTTATTTTTAACTGACATGACAAAAGCCATAATAAAATAAAGATATAAATAAAAACTGATTTTTATATCCTTACCTTAAAAAAAAAATCTTTTACTCTAAAAACCATTTTTATACTTATACAATTTAATCTTATATAGGTGCCTCTTTTTTTGCAATTTATTTTTTAAAACTTAATGTTCCTATATTTCTAAATGAGAACTACATAGGTTTTATGGTTGCCTACAATAGTTATATAATAATCTTTTAAATGAGGTAACAACAGCCAACAAAATCACAGGAGCTGTTGGACTAGTGGTGAAGAATAAAGTTATACTTTCTGCTTGGAGCAAACTTATTAAAACAAAATCACATCTGGTCAGAGAGTATTAATTCTAGATTACATTCATTCATTTTTGTAACATCCTGTTAAACGTAACCCGCAAGGCCTTTGTAATTCACTAGATAAGTAATATAATTTATGAAAAATAGGGTTTTCTTTTTATCTGCAAAACACGCAAGTACTGACGTAATAAAAGTTAATTAAAGTGCTTTTTGTATCTATGTCTTTAATTTTGTGAGAAAATTCAAATTGAAATAAACTTTGACATAACTTTGGAAAACTTATAAATTGATTCAAATGTCGTTTTCACCTGATTATCCACAACATAAATTTAAAGAATTTTTATATAACTGTTTTATTGTTACCTGTATATTCACAGTTGTCCCCAAACACTCCCTCTGGACATTTGCAGTATGATGACTGACAAATCCCACCATTATAACATTGCTTTCCAGACTGACATACGCCTAAAATACAAGACAAAATTTAGCTGAAAAATCTTTTACCATTAGTAATAAACAAAATAATAAGTTCGAACATATTTCAAACATATAATGTGATGCTCTTCGTGTGTTTTGTGAACATTTAAACAAGAAAACCAACGGTCCTATTTATATATGAAACAAGATACCAAAATACCTACAACTTTTACTCTAGCCTGAAACATAAGTGTAACATTTCAACATACAAAGTCACTCAATACAAAAGCAATTGAAATAACACTTATGTCCGTCTGTTTCAACACACAAATAGTTCACCTTATTCTGTTTTATGCCGATAATCTATATACAAAGGGAACTTTTTAAATCTGTATATTAAAAAAATCAATTCAAATTATATATACCAGAGTAAACGCAAATATAATGGCAAGCACTTTTAAGAACTACCTGACACAATTTTCATGTACCCCGTCTAGTCCTTAGTGACATTTTATTATTCTTTAGTGCACTAAGGAGTCCTTATCGGTGTTTAGACTTACAGGGTCATTATAAGCAGTTTTAATAATCGAGTGAAAAATTGGTGGTAGGTGTTAAACGTGTCGGGCAACTGTAAACGTAGACAAAACGCGCGTCTGGCGTATATACAAAATTAAGTCCTGGTATCTATGATGAGTTTATTAATCCTTTAGTTTGATTGATTGTTGGTGTTTTAACGCCCCTTTTAAGCACCGCAATTAGGCTATTTCGTGACGGTCAGTTTTTTATTTGTGGAGGAAGCCCGGAGAAAACCACCGACCGTCGATAGGAATACTGACAGTCCTAGTGAATAAATATTGTAATCGAGTGCACACGCACGAGCGGGCTTCGAACACAAAACATCAATGTTGACTATTGATTAACTACTTGAACCATTTGGCCATCGAAGCCCCAAATTATCCTTTGTATCGTTTTAAACATTAATTTTAACCATCAGTTTTTACATACAGCATGTCTACTGTAAAAAATAAAATTACAAAAATACAAATTTCCGAGAAGAACTTCAAAAGGGGAAGTCCGTAATCAAAAAGCAAAATTAAAGGCTCAAACACATAAAACGAATATATTAAAAAGGTAATATTTCAAACTTAGTATTTTTGGCTTATTGTAAATGACATTTAAAATAGAAGGAGTTAAAAAGTAAAATATGATTAATTACGTGACAAGGTTTGTCATGAGAATCCTATGCATGAAAATATATAAATTTAAGGTTGAAACATACTTGTTTGAGGCGGATGTGTAAAGACGTTTGACGTTGCTGGTGGCAAGGAATGTTGACCCCCTGGTTTCTGGGTTGGTTAAGATCCATAGTCTTTATTACACAGATGATCTGGACAACAACGGAGATTTTGACCAGATCGTTCAAACATGACATTCCTATAAGATATCTCAACGTTTCTTCGACCAATCACAGGGGCATGAATAGAACTGCATACCTGTTTAAAAGAATGAAATACTTTATATTCAGAATCTTGTTGGTAATATATAGCTCCTCAATTTTATTGGCCTAAGATAAATTTGAATCTATTATTAGGTCCTTCATGTTCTTATGGATCTATTCTTATGTTTCGGTTCTTGTACATCTTTTGACTATCCTTATTAACAAACAAAACATAGAGAAGCGCTTCGAACGCATGCAATTCATTTTTAAATGTTTTTTTCATTTTATTTTTACGTTGTTCAGATCCGGAATGCTTTGACGACGGACTTACAGATGCACGGGTTTACCTTCACGCAAGGGAAACATTTTCAATATAATCGCTGATTTAATATTGTCGGATTAAAAGTTTTAGTATATGTATTAGGAAACATATGCAAAACGTTTTAATTATTTTTCCTAAGCTCTACGTGATAGTTTTCATTTAACCAACTAATCTGAGAAATCTGCTAAAATATACTGAACTATCTAAAATGTTAAAGTCTAAAACTGTTAAATTATCTAATAAAAACATTCGTTTACAAAGCAACGCATATGATTAAAATAGTTTGACTAAATTGGAAAGTTACAAAGTACCAAGTTATTAAACACATGTGTCCAATTTATTTTGCGGAGAATGATGACATAAGTCGGCACTTACTTTCGAAGATGAGAATTGAATAATCAAATATCTGCAAAGGCATTCAAACTGTTAGGCAAATCATGTTTTAGTTTAAAAGTTTAAAGTTCTAAGACCAACATACGAATTTTGAAATAACAAAAATTCCAAAAATATTGTTTCACGTTTCTGCATTAAGTCAAATGATTGTGATGAGAAAAAAAACATTGTAAATATTTCATCAGTAAGGTAATAATTTCCTCGGTACAGTGTATCAAATTTCATTATATATGGAAAATGCATTGCCTTGTTTCGTTTCTTTTGTTGACAAGTATAGATAATATATAACATACGTGGCTATCTATACATCAACTATTATAGAATAGTTCTCCTCGTCTTGTTCCTTCTTGTATATAAAACATCTAAAAACATTACAAACTTTACATAATCACAAATAATCAGTAAATGAATCAAAAATACACAACTGTTATCTTTTCGATTGGAAGAAACTCAACAATACATTTTTTTGGCGTTTGAATATCTCAGTTGCACTAATTTAATAAAGCAATCAATACAAACAAAAAAACAAATATATAAAAAAGAACCGAAACTAAACATTCTGTCTAAATGGATCGAAAAAGTTCTGTTCAAATTCATAATGAACACCGAACGCACGGATGGTAGTGGATACGTTATTCTCACTTTGTGAAAAATGCTGTTGTTCCATCTATATATTAAAGACAAACAATTAAGTTTTCTAAAAAAAATGTAATTTAGAATTTCTAACTAAAACGGTAAGACAAAACAGCAACATTTTGAATCCTACATTTGCTAATACAGTATGCACTACAAAAGTCAAAATGTCTGAAAGGACCAATGTTTGTATGAATGAGCATGAAATGTACTCGACATTCTTTTTTTTTTTTTGTTTAAATTAATTTTAAACATTCTAAACAAATAGATATAGACAGATGTGGTATACGTGCCAATGAGACAACTCTCAATCCAAGTAACAATCTATAAAAGTAAACCATTATAGGTCAAGATACTGTCTTCAAAACGGAAGAGAAGAAATTCTAGATTATATCAAACTCATCCCTGCATTTCAAAGAAAAGCATATAAATGTTGGGTTAGATCCGGCGGTGGACAGATAAAAAACCTACAAACTTGACAGAAATTAGAAACTAGGTAATTTGGGTGAATAAACTGAAACTCCATTTTGAATGATTTACCTATTTATAATTCCAGCTTGCCAAGACAAACGTGCTAAATCCTGGATAAAAAAAGATAAAGCTCTGCATGTAGAAGCGTATTTTATATATGCATCATTCCATGTGTCATGCAATACTTCATTTTTTTAATTACTTTGGAAAAGGAAATCTAACAATAATTGGCCTTAATGACGTTTCTTCCCCAAATTTCATAAACTCATCTAACTTTAATTTTTGAAATACTAAGGATTCTTAAATTGAGAATTGAAAGGCCACCAATTGGTCATCAACGCAGCGAGAAAATCCCACAGCCGGAAGTTGTCCCCAACTGGTCTCTGAATACAGTTGACTGTGTACTTTTTCAGTGAAACATGGACGTCACACTAAACTTCAGAACATTTTAACATGAACTAAAATTAATAAACATACAAGAATAATAACACTACGTTAGCTGTGTATTGCAGAACCTTTCGGTATTTTTTTTAACATTTATAACTTGGTTTAATAAAGCGCCACTGATAATATAGAAAAAAGAAATATTGTTACGATTTTCAATGTGACAAGTCTCCACAAAACTAAATGGCAAAACAATTAACAACGATGGGTCACAATACGGCATTCAACAATGAATAAAACCCATACCGCTTAGTCAGCTATAAAAGACCCGAAATGACAATGTGGAACATTTCCAACGAGAAAACGTACCGTTTATGTACAATTATTTATATACAAAATAATGAACAAAAAACAAATATGATATATAGCAACAAACGATAGCTGCTGAATTACTGGCTCCTGACAGAATGTGGCGCTTTAAGTGTTTGAAAGTGCACTTAAATTTTCCATATAATGGTACAGCGGTATAACAGTACCATATTGTACAACACAAGAACAAACTATACCAATTAGATGATTGAAAAAATGGCTGAACTCATAAGATCGCAGAAAGCAATCTATCAAAATCAGAGTGGTCATGGCAGGGTACTTATACGTCCCTTTAGTCATTCAGTGATAAGTCTTTTGTATACTGAACATCTGGTGTGTACAATTTTAAGTTTAGTACCTATGATGAGTATTGTTCATAATTAGAATTGCTAGTTTGGTGAGAAGAAAGAGAAAATGCGCCTCTACAACCCAAAACTACCACCACCTTCTTTTGAAAAAATTGAAGGTTCAACTTGGTCCTGAACAATTAAAACTAGAAATCGCATACCTGATATTACAGAAAATTACTTTTTCTTAATAAGAATGGAATTTAGTATACCTCATTTGTTTTACAAAATGATATTTTCCTACACACATCTCCCCTCAAATTACCATCACAGTTGTAACACACTTTGTCACTTTGCTGAGTGTATCTGCAATCAAAAGTCTTCTTGCATTAAAAATTACTTTAACCTTGATAATTTGGGGGTTATTTGTAGCGTTAAGGTAGAAGAAGTAACAAAGCGTTCTGTGTATTTAAAATGCTATAAATTAAACAAATTGGTCAGAAAATTTAAATTCTAAAACATTTTTGCGCTAAAATCTAAACGTTTATTGGTTATACATGTATCACTGACAGTGCATTCGTACGAATTGAATCGAAAAAATTATATTAAGTTCAAATTAAGTGATTAGTCTCATTTAATGATGTTACAATCGAAAACAAGACAACAAGATGCAATGCTGGTCACAGCAATAATGACAACTTGAAAGGCAAGTGATATTCAAATGATCCCTTCCAATTATGTGTAATTATGACAAGGACAATATGGATTTTATATTTTTGTGATAAAATAATAGTTATATGAAATTTCAAACTGACTTTATTGCATAACCTTATCTAATAGAACTTATCTGGCATTTATCCCATTATTTAATGATATGAAAGCATTTGTTCAGAGTCAATAAAAAATGTACACCGGTGAGAAATGATGACATTAATTTTGTTGGCTCGAGACAATTTCTTCACATACCAATTGGGTTTCGCATATGTAAGACAGAATTTAGAAATCAGGACTTTAAGGTCGAAACTAAGTTACATAAGTATGTCATGTGTTATTGTGGTCAGCACTTTTATATCTAGGGGACTGCAGACATTGGTTTCTTGTATTCAATACACGTGTTATACAATTTTATAGGCAGTCATCGATCAGTATCATTATCTATATCCGATGCTATTCAGACAAAACCGTATGCGAAGGGAAAAATTACATTTCGGTACTCTTTATAAATAATAAATAATACAAACCTCCGGAATATGACACTGTACACTATATTTTTATATACTTTTTTTATTTATTTTTTGTCAGTGTTTGTTTGAGGTTTTTTCTAATCTTATCTTGCTGTCTTGTATGTGGTGTAAATTCATGTATTATATATATGTTTTATTGATTCGTTTTTTAAAAGATGATTTCTTACAATAGTTCAATGTTTCTCAATTTTCATTTATTTATTCATTTTTCTAGTCATATCCCCTTTTTAATTCTGTATGACGAACGAATAGTAATTCTTTTGCACTATTTTTCGAAGCATGTATATATTAACTTATTTTAAACAACACTGACCTGTTTCCCCACAACCATTCGTGTTACATAAATCTGATGAGCAACATTCAATGCAATTGCCGATAATAGACCCGGAAGTTGGAGAGGTAAAAGATAATAGTCTTTTTCTTTTACTGCATGCCTGCAAATATTTTTAAGAATATAGACTTGTTACCGTCAATTATATCACTTTGTTGTAACCTCTGACTGTCCCTGGGGGTGTTACCAACTGTACGCTCTGTACGGGTGTGAAATTCCACTATTGAATTTGATAAATCATTTTAAACCAAGAAGTTAATTATCTCCTTTATGCAAAGCTCTGATTTATTGAGCGGATATGCCTATAGAAGAAGAAGAAGAAGAAGAAGAAGAATTGTTTATTATAGTGCAACCTGAATATAAAGTATATCGTTACATTAAATACATAATATAAAACTTCAGCCAGCCAAATTGGCTTATGATGCACTATTTGAATCGTTATTTAACATACATATATACATTATTTCCTTTCTGATTTAAATAGCTCCTCTAAGGTTTGTATTATATTTTGGATATTGAAATGTTTCGACTTCGCATAACACTGAAGAGACACAAATAATGCGCATATTGTGCAGCTAAATTTATAGTAGTAACCGTACATTTTTAGAGGAAAAGTAAAAACAAACTTAACGTTTTCAATTGTACTAAACACCATAAAAAATAATTTAAATGGAAAAGTAAGCACTAGTAACTTATAAACTAATACCTACAGCTTGTCGGTAGCATCCAAGTTTATATCGAGTATCACCATACGAGTCTAAAAACTTCTCTACTCCACATACCTGTTAACAAGAAAAACACTTAATCTATTAAGAACTAAAACATATATTGGATATATGTCAATGAGACAGCAAACAAACGCTAAAATACAAATCAACATAGATGTCAACTACTGTCCAAAATTTGCAGGTCTTCAAAGATAGACAAGGACATGGTACATGCATACCAAATGGTCAGTTTTAAATGTCTATTCCTTGGAAAGAAAAATTATTAGAATTAGGCTTAGAAAATAATTAAGAGTTGTGATTTGAATTCAAAACAGTTTTAAACAAAGACCAACAATCAATAAAAAAAAACCCATTAGCTAAAGAATAAATGTGAAATACGTAATAAAAAACCGTAAAATTTAACCTGCTACTTTTTTTCAAATATTGGGACAACTGAAATCGAAGCAAATTGTATCTTGCCGAGATATCCCACTCCCTTTCCCCTTTCCCGCGCACTCCAACACACACAAAGTTGTTGAATTTGAAGAAACTGTATATAATACTTAGAGCAAAAAGAATGCTTCAAATTTCAAAATATGGATTTGGTTTTAATTGCAAGGTATTTATGTTTTCATTATTGAATTCAAATCTTTTGATTTCAATCTGATGCTTACAATGTATATTAGTAATATGTGTGCGCTGTCAAAATTAAACATTAAACCTAAACCACAATAAAGTCTTTACTTACGATTTGCAATTTTCACCGCTTCAAGATTTTTTTTAAAGTTTGTGTAAACGTGCTTCTGTTTTTAGTTCTTTTATGTTAATTTTAATAACTTGTCTTTTCGTCGTCTTATGCTTTTTTGTCATGGAGTTATCGATTTCTGTTTGAATCTTGAATGTCAGTTAGGTATCGTCCGCATCTGTTTAAATTGATATCATATAAATTTCTTTTCGACGCTTTATACCTTATTCTGACAGTCTGCTGGATTAATTCTGGATTCATGGTAATAACTCGGTATTTCAAATGCATTTTACATGCAACTTTTACATTACCTCATAACATCAAATGAACATACACACAGGAATGTAAAAGCAAGTAGTACCTCATCTGAAGAACATTGTCTCACATGTTGACAAAATCTAGGGTGAGTTATATCTGGACAGTTTAAACATGTTAAAGCTAAAAATTAAAAAAAAATACGCACTGAGGTATATAAGACCGATTCATTCAAAATTCAAGAGGGGGTTACAAAGGTGTTCAGGGAGATTAAGCGCCCGTCGTGCAGCATAATCAAGTCAATATATGCACCAAATGTCAAATGCAGCAACATGACATTATCTTTATAGTGGAAAGTGAAATTTTTGAATATTTGGTTTTTTTTTATTATAAATGCGTAAATATACCAATTGTTTAGTTTCTACTATTTTCATATAAAAATGATTGAATATATAGTTGTTACTGACAATTGTTTACTAGTACTCATGGTAATTAAAAAAAATCAATCTGTAATCAAAATTACTAAGCGCTATTATTAACTTACCATTGGATAGTGAAAGAGCACAGACGATACACAAAATCCCTGCAAAATGAACAAAACTAGTCTGACTTTTCGAATTTGTAATGTAAGATAACCACTATTATTTGATGTTTCGGTCATTTAGCTCTTGTAACATTTTAGAATTATGCATCATTGGCATATGTTTTCCAAGTTAATAGTTGAGATGGCGTCTAAAAAAATCAATTCAGACGAAGAAACATTTGAACGTGTATATTTCATATGTTAATAATGAATCATCGAATTAAAACAAAGTGATTATTTCAACTTTCCAATTGTCATCTTCCTCTTTCGCAGCAGTAACATAACGTGTTTAAGCTCCTTACGTTAAAACTAAATTAACAGCCTTGCAAGGAGGAAAGACTGAAATAGACACTTGATCAGGTACACGATCATCATCATAAATTGTTTGACTAATACAATGTGGTTTAAATCACTAGTGCCATGTTTTAAATACATATTGTTTGTTGTTTTACCGTATTGATTTGATTATGATATTTGATTTGAACATTGTTACAGGTAAAGTAGCATATCAATCTATTGTAATAAAAATTCATAATATCTCATAAAATTTGTAGATTTAGCTAAAAAAAAGTCCTTATATTTGTGTAAAGTAACATTCGTTTATAGTGGAAAATTGTTTTACAGTTAAATAAGCTATAAAACTGCTTGCTAGTCCCTCTCTGTGATTACTATTAGATAACTCTGATTAATTTCACAATTTTTTTTTATCATTAAGGGGAGATAAATAATTCGATTTTCATTTATAGTCTTTTTCAATAATAATGAACGGTTCTTTATATTGGTATGTACTCATTTTAAACGCTTCAAATTTATGAAATTATATTCGTACATCAATGTTTTTGATACACCAATAACAAAAAACGAAATATATTGAATTGATACATTTTGTAATTATTCAAAATTGTATCAGGAACATAAAATTAAGTATAAAATAATGAACCTGTGAAAGGGAGACAATACTCGCATAACTTTTTCGAATCGGCACATAATACAAAGGAATATCACTTTCGCATACAAATGACACATCAATATAATTAATTAACAGTGCATTCGTGCTCCACCTTCAATGATGATTCTAAATTATAAATATAACCAAAAGTTATTAATCTATAGGATTTGAAGACTAATGAAAGCTAACCCACTGTACAAAATATTTCTTTGCAATTTTTTAAAACTTCCTCAGAAAAATGCTCGAACCACTTGACTTTCATAGTTCATAATTAACGTTTTTACACAATATTTTAATATAGTAGTTAAATATTATTTGCTTCTCAGAGTGTAAGACGCAATAAAAATTGTATGCTTGCAATATAAAATACTCAAATATTGATACACTACCATTTGAAAAAATTCATAATAAATTCTGTAAAAAATATTTTAGGAGTCCACAAGAGAAGTTCAAATATGGCAGTGAAGTGTGAATTAGGAAGACAACATACTTTGAATCATATACTTATCCTAGCCCTTAAATAATATGATCGACTTAAACAGCTTCCATCTGACAGATTGCTTAGTGAAATATATAAATTAGATCATTCATTATATACTGATGGACACAGATATTGGCACCAATTTATCTCGAACTCTATTGAAAAATATAATTTAATAGACAATAATCTCAATATAAAGAACTTAAAGGAAAATATTAATAACCAACATTCTAATAACACTTTACATAATCTAGAAAAAATTACGTTCTATTGAACAAGACAATAAATTACATTTCTATGCCAATATTTATTCAGAAGAATTTAAATTGCAAAATTATCGATTGTATAAAATTAATGTTCTCCTAATATAACAAGAAATCTTACAAAATTAAGAATTAGTTCCCACTCTCTTTTGATTGAAAAGGGTAGATATTTCAGACCAAAAATTAAGAGAGAAAACAGAATATGCTTGAACTGCAATCAAAACGAGGATGAAAAACATCTCCTTATTTATTGCAAAAAAATTGAAAATTATAGAAAACAACTATTTAATCAACTAAATATTAATTCACAAGATCTGCGCCCTGAAAAAGTTATGAAAACCATTATTAGTTTAATTAACCCACAAAATATTGATGATACAAAAAATATATGCCATTACATACAATTATGCTTTGAATCTTTGTAATTTTATTCATTTAACCTTGATTTGATGATTTGTCATACATAATATATATTTATTTATGTGATGTAATATCATGTTAATGTGGGGGAAGACATCATTATACTTGTATTGCTTTTCCTGATTTAATAAAAACATGAAACTTGAAACTTGCTTGCACCATCTTACCCAAATACAGATTTAATTAAGTCCTTAACATTTAGACATTTCTTCGTTTATTTTTATAAAAACCGGTTTTAAACAAATCACGAGTACATATTAAGATCCGACTTAATACCTATATCCCGATTTCGTCAGGTAAATTTGCTAGGTAAAGAGTATATTTGCAAAAGCTATTGAATATATATTTTAAAAATTCATGTTTGAGTACAACCAAATTCCTTTATGCCATGAAAAAGGGAACATAAGTTGAAGCAAGGATAGGATAATATTAAGTAGATATTTGGCGTCATTCGTTAATTTTGAAACATTTTATCAGATTGGGTGCTCAACAATGTGAAACCCGTCGTATTGCTCATGTAAGTACAAGGAGCTAGTTGAATGCTGCAAAATAGAAATGGAGGGTTCACAATTTGGTACCTATATTGTTTTGATCTCAACCGAAAGTTATTATCAATTTCTAGACATAAGTCATAATACGAAGCAGACTTAGCCGTATCCTCATTTCAAAGTTAATGGAATATTAGCTCTTGTATGAATTTTAATGCCCCAAGGTGTTAAACCCCAAGAAATTATAGTCAAAAGTAAAACAAAACGTCAATAAGTGCATAAGGGTTATGGTGACCTAAGTATGACAAACCGTAAAATGTCATCTTAAAAAAGTACAAAAAAGATATTTTCCCACGTATTTTAATCAATTGACAACAATATTTTCTGCAAATAATTACTATTCTGCACTTACCTAAAAAAGTCATTACCAATCAGTAATATATAGCAGGTCTATAATCAGACATGGAATTTTACATAATGATTAGTCAATAGAATCTTCTACGTATCTTCATTTTCAAAGTACGTGGGTGCATAAAACGTCGTAAACATAAGATAAGACGAAGTTCAGGTTACATTGTAGACTTAACTTTGTCAAAGATTTGTTAGATACATTGTAGTTAACTTCAGTAATTGTATTTTTGAACGCATACTCTAAAGAACAATGAAATGTACGTTGTTTTCAGATTGTTTACTACTTTTCAAATTCTGTTTAAAAAAATAGTTTTTATGAATATCAACGAGGCTCTTCATAAGGAAATGCCTGTACCAAGTCAGGAATATGACAGTTGTTTTTCATTTTGCACTTTTATAAGCACTTTCAGTTTGGAATTTTCCTTGGAGTTTTTTTTTTTTTTTTTTGGTAATTTACTTTTTATGTAGGGAACAGTATCCAAACAGACCCGAGCGTACAAGTACCAAAGCATACCACTACTATGTATCTCCACAATAGAATAAATGACACAAAAATTAACAAATATAATAGGTCATTGTACGACCAGCAGTTATGAGTAAAACCCATACCAAATAGTCTGTTAGTCGTGCAAAGTAATACACAGACGGTTTCGGCTTTGCATGATACTCTTTAGTATCAAAACTATTTTTTTAAATGTGTACTTTAAATTCAACAGTTACACCTATCGAAGAAACATACTTTAATCTGTGCGTTTATTGTAAGTGTAGAATTCATACAAAAGCTGGAACGCAAAGATGGCAAGTGTTAAAACCATTGTTCTGGCTTTGATATAATACATAATTGCTTAGAAAATAATGTCCTAAAATTCTGATGTTACAAAATTGGCCCAGCATCATTGCTTCGTAGTATCTACGTCAGTAATGATCTGATCAATAGCAAACCTTTCTAAAATTGTCCGTTTATAAATTTTTGAAATTATTTAGAAACTAAGGTTTCAACCCTCTCTGGCAAAGTTGACCTTAGTCGGATTTGACTATGTTTAGAGACTGTGTATATTTACGCCAAACATTTGTCCTTTTTAACTGTCAAAATAGATTTCCCAAAATGCTCTACAAAATTTAAATATAATTGGATGATAAATGTAACAAACATCTTTTGAAGTCACCTTTGAAAAATCATTTTCTTAATGAGATTGGAACTTGGAAATTTGTTATTTTTATGATATTACATTTTTTGTTTTCACGATGATATTACATTTTTTGTTTTCAAGATGATACTGAAAAAATAATGATACGTTTGTGTTAAAAATTGTTAAATTTATCAACAGTTTGAATAAATTAAAACATTAACATTTGCTTGTTTTATGAGTAATATATTTCAATCTCATTTTAAAAAGCAAATATTAAAATTGCTGACCTGAAGCATTTTTCCATTTGATTTTGAATATTTAAAAAATGAAAAATGATATTTTTTAATTTGAATTTAAATATTGAAAATGAAAACTCATCCAACAGGTCTTTTTTTGCCATAAAGCTCTTCGACTGTTTCAGTTCTTCTTTTCTTTTTATTTTGTCATTGGTTTTTTTTCATGCTGATACATGTCAAATTACATACTATAGTACCAGACACAAATTATAAAAAAAGTAACACTTGTAAGACCGATCAAGTCGTAAAATTATAGGGGTTAGGAACTACAGTCAGAGCTTAAAACAATGTTGGAAGTGCTCAATGGAGATAAGAAGATGTGGTATGAGTGCCAATGAAACACTTCTCTCGTCCAAGTCACAATTTGTGAAAGTAAACCATTATAGGTCAAGAACGGTCTTCAACACATAGTTTTGTCTAACACCGAACAGCAAGATATAAAGGCCCCAAAACATGACATGTGTAAAACAATTCAAAAGTGAAAACCAACGATCTATATATGAAAAATGAGAAACCAGACTCAGGAAGTAATTACTACACCCCTTTCTATGTTTTTAGTCCTCTTTAAGTCCAAGTATTGAGCTATGACTTGATTCTGTTTATCTTGGCTGTAAAATTACTTGTCCACTTTAGCAAGCTCAAACCATATAACCAATAGTATTAACCTCCCAGAAAGGATTTTTTTGACGAGTGTTTTTCTATACTCTTTCAAATATTTAGCAATAAGCGTTCATGGCAAAGATACACTCAGAAAAGCGCTTCATGCGCATGAACTTTATAACGTGTTGTTCTCATTGTACTAGACAAAGTTGACCTTACATTGATTTGGCAATTTTTAAGTCCATTTTGATCATTTAGCTCTTCAAATGTTACAGATTTCTAAACAT
Organism: Mytilus edulis; assembly: GCA_019925275.1. Lineage (NCBI taxonomy): Eukaryota > Metazoa > Mollusca > Bivalvia > Mytilida > Mytilidae > Mytilus > Mytilus edulis. Next base: position 99,642,244 of record CM034357.1, on the reverse strand, counting down.
CCTTGGCATCCAAATATTCTTCTCTGACCGTTCCTGATGAATGTTACTCTAGAAAAGCGTTTTTGACGCATGAAATGCATACCGTTTTCATTTATTAAGTCTCAAGACCGCCTGCACTCGATGCTGTCACGCTAAACCAAGACCATCGATGCGGTGATATAAAAGAAAGCACCCAATTACTTAAAACTATGTCACAGTATATATTTAACCAATATAAATATTTTACCTTGTTTTGACATGAATTTTGATTCCTCAGATAAACTAAATTGCTTGTACTTTAATCGGAATATGCGAACAGTTATCTGAGTGTTCTGTAAACATTGACGCTAAATCTGGAAGTTCATTTATTAAATATACATTAATTGCAATTCTCATTCACACAACCAATAACGATTATTGAAGCTAAAAGCAATCACACTGTTTCTATCAGACTGTTGTATAATTTCGACTTAAATTGTCTTGGTCCTGAACGCCATTCCAGCCGGGTACCCATAACCATCTTTTGGACCGTCGCCATATACCCACAAACCAAATCGGACGTTGGCTGTATGACTGATTTGATGCACGCCACTATGAATAGGCAATGTAAATGTAGAATAATGATTCGGCCCACCAAAAATATGACTCCCGTTCTCGTGGTGCATTTGGTTCCCATCAAGAATAAATCCATCTCGTGCATTTGATAGTACTGTGATGCTTATAAAGTTAGTAAATTCTGAAGGCACTGCGAACTCATATGTTGATAAGTACTGGTTGATACCCGGAACTGTCATCATGAAGGGATCACCGGAATAATCAGCCAGTCCCTTTGGAAATACCATTACCATAACGTCATTACTAGCGTTGAAATACGATATCATGCCGTGATCAAAATCTACAAAGCTTCTCTCGGAAATAGATTTTGATTCTATCTTAAACTGATAATGAACAGTAACATTTGTTGGTTGATTACTATAAATTCGGACAATCTTGGATGGCCGTCTGGCAATATGTGGAATCACATACACTCTATCCCACTGATCTGATGGAAGAATCATTTCCATAAAAGGATTATAACCACCACCTGCTATGTAATTACTCTCATGGCCGCTCACAACAGCTATGGGTTCAGTACTAGTAATAAGAGTTCCAGAAAGATCATAAGAGTTTGAAATTTGGTAGGTTTCATACGCACTTAAAACAATGTTTTTAAATGTGTATTTTGCTTTATTTCGCTTCTGATGAATGTTAACTATAGTATTTGGTTTATATGCTGCTACTACAATAAGAGCATTATACGAAGAACTTGTATACATAGGAACAATGTATTTTGTTGATAGAAAATTAGTTGGTATAGCCATATAGCCTTCACTGTATTTCTCTGTAGATTTATTACAGTATGTCAAGGCATATAAACTTACTTTTGAACTGAATGATAATGCAACACCATGAAGAAATGTTCCATCCGAAGTCATCGCAACACTCCGGTTAAAATGTATGTTATACAGCTTTGGTGAGAATTGTATAGAAGTGTTGTAATGAGAGGAAAAAGAGAATTTGTGAAAAACTCCATTCTGTTTTGTTCCGATCAGTGCTTGTGGGGATTGACAACCCGGGAATTGTGTCTGAGGAAATACGAGCAGAAAAGAAGTACCGCGTGTATCTGAAAGAACAATAACATACTAAATCAGTAATAAGATAACCATAGGTATTCTTAATGTTAAGTGTGTAATAAGTATGCAAAAGGAACAAACAACAAAAAAATCATAAAAATGTTATATCCTAATTTCAGAAATTTAAAGACTTGCAATCATTTGAATAATAACGGTCTAACCAAAAACACCGGTTGAAAGCAAAATATTTGTGATTTCAGTACTAAATGTAAAAAGTATCTGTAAAAGAATTCCATATGGTTTTTAATTTAATTTTGTTTTTGTTTTTCATTATTATCTAATAGAAAAAATACTACTTAATACTGCTTAAATGGCAATCGCTTAATCGTTATTGTTAAAAACATTTATACTTGGATTATTTCTAAAACCATTATTTAACCACTTATCAACAACAATTCCAATTTTTGGGCAGATGCATACATCTTGTTACCTGTGTATTCACAATGGTCACCAAAAACTCCATCTGGACATATGCAGTTTGATGACTGACAATTCCCGCCATTATAACATTGTTTTCCGGATTGACATATACCTAAATTCAATGTAAAATAAAAGAAAAATTATAAAGGTAAATCATAGAACATAGACAGACATTGTCATAAATATATACACATAGCTCGTTATCAATTAAATTGTGTAATTCGATGTTATAATCTAAATTTACATGAATCCAAGAAGCTTAGATGGCTAATACAACTGATCGATAATATATACCATGGCCAATACAAAACTAGTCATATCTGAACTGGTACGAAAAAGTTTGTGACTAAAATGTACTACCCATCAGGAGCCCACAAATGTTACTTTCAACCTGAAGTACCATTAAGAATTTCGGAACTGTGGTACCAAATATAGTTTTAACATTTATCAGAACTGCATTATTGCATGAGACACTTTTTAAATATTGTGAATTTAAAGCACTACAAAAAATCAGGCGTAAAAGGTACAGAGAACACTTTTTAGATGCGATATTATCAAAAATAGCGAATGGACTATACGTCTTAGAGGTCATAGAAGAAAAAACAATACCTTACATATTTCCAATAATCCTATGAAATACATTTACATGTACATAACCACACAAGGAGGTATGAAGGTCGTTAAAAATGAGGACACTATTTTATAAGAAATCTGTAAAATTGAACATTTGTTCTGCTATCATATGTCTACGTCATCCGTATGTTCATAAAACATATGATTGCAGAACAAATGTCATTTTGTTTCAAAACAGCATCCAAATATTAAAGCGTAAAAAGGGTTGTAAAGACTTCTGATTTGTTTTCAAATTGTTGGCCGTTTGGTTTTATATTTACCGAAAATTGTTCTATTTTGTTGAAACTTAGAAGTGCTTAGATGCAACAGATCATACTAAAAAAATAAAATGTAATAGACTTACAATGTAGTTGCAAAGGTAACAATTTTTTGAAAGACTAAATGTGTACAAGAATATATGCTAATGTAAAAACATACTTATATGAGGTGACTGAGTAAAGATGTTAGAAGTTGGTGTTGGATGGGAATTTTGACTTCCAGGTTTCTGGGTTGGTAAAGATCCATATTCTTTGTTACAAAGATGACCTTGACAGCAGCGGAGGTTTCGACCTGATCTTTTAAAAATGTCACGCTTGTACGATGTCTCAAGATCTCTACGACCTATTACAGGAGCAGTAATGGACATGCATATCTGCAACAACAATACACAAATCTCATATATAAAAAAAATATGAATATTGATTAAAAAACTTTGTGATAGTTTGATTGATTGTTCATTTTTGTTTGCAAAATATTTTTCGGCGAAAAGAAAATCATGTTCAAAACGAAAAAAACAAACACACAATGAATACATTAGGTCGTTCCTTTAATACAAACTGTCGAGTATGAAGGTCGCGGAAATGTTGACTCCTAATCAAATGTCGGAATACTGAATAGGGAGAAACACGGTGTCTTAAAACCGGCAACCTAGGGATCCGGATCTCTTAGGGATTTTTTGCAAGGGTTTAAAAGCTGCAGATAATTTGGTATGCTTGCAAAAATATAGCAAATATCAACAAAATTAAAGAGACGAACTATGTCAAAGCGATATTAAAGTAGAGGACTTTTAAAAGGCAAAATATACAAATGAAGAATTCATTCAAAACAAATAAATTAGTGACTGGTTGGCGAAAAAGAAAACCAAAAACAAATCCAACAAAACAATATAGACAAAAACTATACCCTCGTGTGGTACCGATTTGTCTGCTTCGATGATTTGGATACAAAATAGGAATTGTGTCGCAAATCAGGCCACTTTTATACAGACACGTTAAAGACCATTTGTTAATAAAAACGACAAAAGAATTGAATTAAAACAACATTGTCAACCAGAAATCCTCATGTAGGGTCATTAAAGTCGATCACACATCAATTAGTCTATATTTGTACTTCTTTTAACTAATATGATATTTAAAAAAAAACTTGTAATGAAATAACTGATAGCACTGTATCCAATAATTCATTGTTATCCTTTCGTTTGATGTATTTAGCTTTTGGTTTTGCCATTTGAATAGGGACTTTCCGTTTTGAATTTCTTCGTACTCCAGTATACTTGTGATTTTTCTTTTTCCTTTTCTTTACACATTCATTAAGACAGATATAGGAATATAAATAAATCATTGAAACAAAAGTTACATACGTGACTCTCTATACATCCACTGTTATAAAATACTTCTCCTTGTCGTGTTCCTTCTTGCATGTAACACATCTAAAATATGAAGATCTAAATTTACTATGTAAAATATTATATAAATAACAAATAGCTGCGAGGATAATAGAGCACTGAGATTGTTATTCCGACAAGACAGTGTCAACTGAGGCGAACCCGAGGTTGACAATGTTTTACGAGGGTTACTAATCTTCTATATCACCCTCTCAGCTATATGTTAATTTTTTTTTTTAACTAAATGTCCTATTGTAATTGTCTATAACTGTTGAATTTTATCATGACGTCACGTACATGACAACGTTACAGATATTAGAAAACTTAATAGGAGTGATGAAAGGATAATCGTGTTGCAACAATACAGTGCTAATAGTATGTTTTCCCTGATTTTCAGGACACACGGCATATTCCTCTATCTACGTACTTCTCTCAATATTTATATCGTTTAATTATGTAAACATATCACATGCTCGTCACATCTCAGATAATGAAAATATAAACAACCAGTATCTACTTTCAACTTCTCAAATATTTTGATATTGTTCATTTATTTCCTTCTTGTATCTTGATATACGCTTCCCACTTAGTTTGGTATTAGTGTCATGTATATGCTTTTCCATAAAAATATGTCTGAATGCCTTCACAACCAAACTCTAAATATGACTTATAGGCATGTTTGATAGGAAGACAAATATGCTATTGATGCCACTTTAACTGTGACATAGTTTGAATCAAAATTCGGACACATGCATGCCAGCATTGCTTATTGGTAGATTTTGAGGGGGAAAACAGTTTACCTCATTGGTATTACAAAATGATATTTGCCGACAAACATCTCCTCTCAGACTTCCTTCACAGTTGTAACACACCTTACTATTGTGTTGAAAAGAATCTGTAAACAAATATTTAGGATTAAAACAGAATAGAAATTATACTTAAAAACGTAACAGTATCCAAAATGTCACACATTTAGCATAAATAGCAGTAGAAATTTTACAAGTTCTCATACAGTTTCAAAAATTGGTATTATCATGATTTGACATATATATGCGCATTATGCTTTCAACATAGCTAAATACACAGAACTATGTACCAACAGATGACGTAAATCCGAATGTCGAAGTCCACAACATCTAAACTTTCAGAAATTATTATATAAAATATGCCACAGACATCCATATCTTACAAATATATACTAAACATCGACCATTGTCAAATCTTATGACAAACTACACTGAATGTGAATCTAAAATTTGTAATTCCAAGTTTATCATACTTGTGACTTGTGAGTTCGAATCCTCGAAATGAAGAACAAAACCGTGTTACCACATATACTGTTAACAAAATCATAAGATAACCAGACCTGTTTCTCCACAACCATTGGTGTTACACATATCTGATGTACAACATTTAAAACAGTTTGTATGACCGGTTCCAGATCCGGAGGTTGGAGGATTAAGATTAAGTAATCTTTTTCGTCGATCGCATACCTGCAATACGTATTATTTTATAAACGTCCACATTGGACAACATAAATTATATCCTCCAATAAACACTGCATATTCTTAATGTTCCTCAGTCAGTTTTCCCATTTGTCTGTCAGTCCAACTATGAATTTTCCAAATGATGAATAAATAACATCTTATTGAAATCAAATTGTACTTGTTTTTTTAACAATTAACACAGGTGGGTTTTTTATTCGATGTTCTCCATGTAACGTTAAAATGGGCAATAGCTAAGAGATATGAAAATAATAAGAATATTAATTCGTTTGGTTCAATCATTAATAAAATTGAAATCATGTAATGATAATTCGTTTTTAGCAGCCAATTGGGTTCAATTTTGTTAAAAAAAAACAAGGAAATAATTCGACCTTATTAAATCCGTATTTATGTGAACAATAATTTAACCTATTAGCTAACTAGTGGTGACACATGAATAAATCGTGTTCAGCCATTAAAATAAAACGATTGTCAACATTAAATATGAAACAAATGTGAACCTTTTCGTTGACTGGTTCGATTCACTTATAAATCATTCTTAAACAGGTAAAGCGTTAATTAACTGATTTCTAATCTCTAAAATGAAATCAAACAGACTTTAAAAAATCCAATTGCACGAGGTTGCAATCTATTTATATTTATGTGGATGCTTATATCGGGTTATATGTCCGTCGAAAGTAATCAGAGGTAATATCTATGGTTAATTATGTGACGTCTAGACTAAAATCCATACGAATTTCTGATATATATATATTATCGAGCAAATTCTTTGTTTACTGTTTATTTCAGACTTACTGTAATTTGGATATACGTTTGGGCATGTTATGAGAATTTAAATCAATTTGGTCTACAGGAATTTGACAGCTAGTGCCTCTTTAACTGTTCTATAATAATGATATCTGAGTATTCGAAAATCTGTTTTTACTTTTTGGTTTCTGAAATGTGTAATGTTGAATTGTAAATATTACCGCTGGTAAAAAGCAACCAAGCTTGTATCGAACATCACCATAAGAGTCTACAAACTTCTCTAAACCACAAACCTGATAATAAAAAGTCATGTTTTAATTCGTATCACCTAGATATATGACATTGTAATGTTGTATAAAAGTGTTAAATTCTGTTGTCATCAGTGATACAAAAAAAAACTCATTTGCAAGGATGGTAAGGTGAGTTTTAGCGAATATGTTTTTCATTCGATATTTTAAATTCAGTAACCAATTCAAAAGGAAAAAGTTACAAATAATTTATCTAAAAGTTTATGAGCATATAAGCAAATAAAAATTGTGGTATTCGCGATACCAAGCATGTTTTTGAATGATTGCAATAACTCAGAGATGTACATATCTATACAAAGGAGGAGTGTTCCAAATTCATAATGATTGTCACGTGTAATTTTGACAATACTTATTTCACTGCACAAAAATATTTTTATAATTATTAAATAACAAGCATGTCTGTGAGTTAGAAAAATAATAGTACCTCATCAGATGGACATTGCCTCACATGCTGACAGAATCTAGGGTGAATAATATCTGGACAGTTTAAACATGTCAAAGCTGAAAAAATTAAACAAATATCAATTGAGTTCTGAAGAACGGGGTTGTTAAATATCTGCTTTACAATTCACCATCAAAATAATGACGAATTTGTAAAAAAAAAGGACAGATAAAAAGAAATAAAAGGAACATATTTGTGTATATTAAACTGTTAAGCTGCAACAGATTAGCCCTTTCATGTTTAAATAATTTTAAGGAAGATTCCATGTATACAGTTTATATCATGGTTTGTACAATAAGTTTGAGACATATTTGCAATATATGTGCAAAACCTTTTATATGAATAAGAAAAAATGACTGATTTATTGCACTTTTTACTTATCCAAAATGCTTCATTCAATATCAAATAAAATGTTTTTAAAATCTTTTTTCTTTAATTTAACCATTTATAAGGGAATATCTCTTAAAGCAAAAATTGATTAATGCAATGAAAGGCAAATTCTCATTTTATCTACCTGTAACAAGAAAAAAGGTATAGTGACAGCATTTTTTTATTTTTTAGTCTCATTGAAATATTTTATTTTACAAAAACAATCTTTTTCTCATGAACAATCTATGCACGTTTTAGGAATTTTGCCTGACTTTTAGATTGAAATCTAGTACGACGATCAATACTTTTTATTACAAATTTTTAATATCAGCGTGGTAAAATCATCATTTTGGTAAAGTAAGAGAAAATTATATCTGAGGAATTAAAAACCAATGGTCCACAGTAAACAATGATGTAAACTTTTTTATGATGTTTTAATATATGCGAAACGATTTTCTTATTATCTCTTCTAGATTATGTCTCGAAAAAATAATTGTGATAATAGTAAAGACCTGACCGATTTGATAAAATAATACACAACACTCGATGTACAAGGAGCACAAAAACATTATTTCTGATTCTAAGTTATAAGATTTGTTTTACTTCAAATAAAAACATTCATGAAACCAACCACTTAATAACGCAAAAACCCAAAGTTATATTCTTAAACTTAACAACATAATGCACATTGTATACACGTAGATGAGACGTTTGACCTCATTCTACGATAACAGTTCTAAAAGTTATTTAGATTATGAATTAATCCAATGTAAGGCATTCAACAAATAACAAAACTCTATACAATACACCAAGCCTACACGGAAAATTAATTTAAAAAAAAGTACAATATATAAACCATAGAAAAGAACGTAATGCAGTAATAACAGTTTGGTAGACAACAAAATCCCAAGTTCAGCAACATGCAATATATAATTTATAACAAATAGTGGACTTACCATTTGATGTTGTTATAACAATACCAATACAAACAATACCTAAAAAACGAAGGTAATATTATAAAACATGAGATAAGAGGAAATTAAACATTTCTACTATTATTTTTTATGCAAGAAAGTATTAAAACAATTTTTTATTTGTCATTTTTAAATTGTTTTAAATGGATGTGTATTCACATTTGTAAATTACAAACCTTTACTTGAACAGGCACATACGGAATGTTGTTTGGTATTGTATGTTTTAGAGCGCTCAACCCTTTTACTTATCAAGAGAAATTAAATCAAATAGTATAATAATCATAAGAACACAACTTTTCTATTGAAATAATTCTAGTGATAATAAACATGTTGTTCCCGACCAAAATATCCTTCAGTTCACATTCAGTACACATAAAGTGGAAATACTTTTTTTTACATAGAGAACGAAAGGTTCTTAATCTGGAAAATGTCATAAGTGATTTTTTCAACAGGTGTAGATAAATGTGTGGTTATAAATCGTTTTATAACACAATTCATATTAAAACCGATTAAGACAGTGTAAAATTGACTGGCTCTCAATCAACAAGACCCCATCCTTTTGATTAACATTAGATAGACCACAATTTTAAATCTGACACGAAGGACAACTGATTGTGCAACACGATTTAGTACTCTGGAATTAAAAATAACTACAATATGTCGACCAAGGACAAAGTCGCTGATAAATAATGTCAATTTTATTGGAAACCGATGATACTAGAAACTATGTTCAGAATATATATATATCTATATATATATACATAAGTACGTCTGAGTCAGTGACAACTCTACAACAGATTTATCCATCGGATCACCAGCAATGATGGTGATACACGACTGTGTACATTATGTATATACAACTCGTCTAAACATCAACCCAACAATGTTAGATCTGTAAATTTAAAATTTGCGAAAGCAAATTTACAGATCTAACATTGTTGGGTTGATGTTTAGACGAGTTGTATATATATATATCAGTCTAAAGATTAGCACAACGGTACTGATATAAGATGTTATTATACGAAAATGTTGTTATTAAATCGTGTTGACAAATATTTCAGCTCAACAAATAGAAGATCCGGGACATAGTAAATTTGCTGGTTGGTATTTTTTATAGACCTTTATTTATATATATATATATATATATATATAAGTACGTCTGAGTCAGTGACAACTCTACAACAGATGTATCCATCGGATCGCCATCAATGATGGTGATACATGGCTGTGTACATAATGTATATACAACTCGTCTAAACATCAACCCAACAATGTTAGATCTGTAAATTTGCTTTCGCAAATTTTTGGTTCTTCCCTCGCCGGGATTCGAACCCATGCTACTGTGATATCGTGACACCAAATCGCCTGCACTGCAGCCGTCCCGCTAGACCACACGACCACCTGGGCTCTCAAAAAAGAGTTTGAGAGCCCAGGTGGTCGTGTGGTCTAGCGGGACGGCTGCAGTGCAGGCGATTTGGTGTCACGATATCACAGTAGCATGGGTTCGAATCCCGGCGAGGGAAGAACCAAAAATTTGCGAAAGCAAATTTACAGATCTAACATTGTTGGGTTGATGTTTAGACGAGTTGTATATACATTATGTACACAGCCATGTATCACCATCATTGATGGCGATCCGATGGATACATCTGTTGTAGAGTTGTCACTGACTCAGACGTACTTATAAATATAATTATTTTCTGTGACTGTATATTACATTAATTTGTAGGATCCTTTACTATAGATAATTTAGCTGATCTGTAACAATAACATCTTCATGCCTTATATATCATGTACTGTAGTACGCCGCTAGATTAAAACTGACGTGGAAAGGTAACACACGGCCATCGAAAGCTCTTTTTTTGAGAGCCCAGGTGGGTCAGGGTCCCTAATAGACCTTGAGATGAGGAACTCAGATGACGTAATTAAAAAACAATATTAGTCCGCGATACAATTGTGGATGCTGTGATTTTAAAAATGGACATAAATGAACAATAAGAACTGTTTTATAGAGCTGATGTGATGAGAAAAGAAATATGTAGAATTGACCTGAAATAAATTATTAGAAAGGACAATTTTTTTATTGAGTTTTATGATCAGAATTTTGGGATTATTTCATGTGGAGAGTGACATTTTTCACCATCTTCCGGGGTCCAGCAATTTGCGAAAAAAGTAATCTCACTTGCCACCCCGAAAATTTAACCAAACATGTATAAATGTATCAGCTTCGATATGAGCCATCCTACATGTTCAAGTAAACGATATGGACTGAGCAATGGAGGAAAACGTTACCATTGTCGCCTATGGAGAATTAATTAAAAATGTTGACCCAAATTGTGAACTATTATTTCAAAGGTGTTGGAGTGTTTCATGGTTCAATGATCACAATTTCGGATGGGAGCTGCTGAAATCGAGGTCAGTTACACTCTTTTAGTGCTATTTGATTAAAAAGAATACAAAATGGCTACCAATAATTTAGATTTTTATCAAAAATATACCAATTTTATACTTATAAACAGTTAAGAGGCAGAAAATGGGGCATGCATTTTTTGGACTGGGGCCAGTCAGAGGAGAAATAATTATATACTAGGGATGATCAATGTCACATACCCAAATGCCAAACGTACTAAAATGAATGTTGCACGTTTAGCAAAAATTTTGCAATTGAAATCTACTGATTTAGCCAAAAATTTAGATGCTTCACACCTTTGTCATAATGCATTGTGTGTGAATACAGACCATATTGTTTTAGAACCTCGGGAGATTAACAATCAAAGAAAAATATGTGTAGCTGCACACCAATGCACCACACATATTGTGCATGGCACAAACTATACTAACTGCATGCTGAATCTGAAATTGTGGTTTGTTATGATTTTGTAGTAAACATATGCACCTTGCACATTTTACCTCCACATTAATCATCTCTGAAAATACAAGTTTTTAACACAGGTAAAAAACGAAAATGGGAAAAAAGCCCACCCTCATACCCCCAAGACACTGAAACAAACATGGCAAACATGTTTATGCAAGATTATAAGCTCAGTCAAACATTTATGTGGTTTTTTTCGCCAGTGTTTACTAATTTTTACAGTGCAAGGGGAGTAACTCTTGATGGTTTCATTACTGTGTCAGAAAACTGGGTCATTCAATCAACAGGTGATCACAGGAAGTAAACATGCGGTAGAGAACTAAATGAAAGTGAAACATAGAGACAAATCAATGATCAAAGTATGACAGTCATTAATTAAATAAGTTAACAAAAAACAAAAGAAAAAATAACAGAAAGGAAAAAATCCAAATATGACATCGAGTTACAAAGGCAAACTGTGAATGACCTAATGTTGTAATATTCATTTTACATGGTTTTATTTTGTTTATAATTTTGTTTCAAGGTATGTGTTTTCCAATAAATGCATGTACTGTGGCTGGATGCATGCATGCATGCATGCATTGGGAGATATGAAGTGGTCTTTTTGTCTGATACAAGGTTTATTTCAGTGTCTTGGACCATTATCCCATTTTCATAACAAACTTAAAATAAACAAACATTTTAATTAAAAAAAAAACACAACTAACTCATATCATGCTCATATATTCCTGAAAAGTGTTTGTTTTAATATAATATAAGATGTTTAGTATTCTCTGTAAATAAATAAATAACTACATATGCTTCCTGAAAGGCTGAAAGAAAACCATATTGTGTAACCTTTTAATATAAATGTTAATCTGGCCATGAACTACAACCTGGCTGTGGAACGAATTCTTTCGGACTTGAAATCTGACATAGCTTTGGTTCTAACTGATGTTTTTTATATCCACTAATCAACCTGTTTCGCACTCTCTTGTTTAACAAGAAATCGATAGCCTGTTTTTTACGAGCTTTTAACCTGTTTAATTTGACACGTAAACTTTTTTGATATGCACAATCATATATTTCACGTTTACGTATTTTTTTCAGAGCCACTACAGCACGAGACTTTCTACCCAGACCACAACCTACAGCTTTTAGGGTCTTAGCCAATGCAACATCCCGTTTATTATTGACTTTCAAGACTGCTGCAGATGCACGGCCTAAGGCATTGCGAGAAAAATTCTTATTCTTCGGTAGGTATGTAGAAATTGTCCTATTGACGGACTCACACTTATTTGTATTGCTGAAAAATTGCATCTGATTTAATGCGGTCTGAGACAGTTTCATTTCTAACAATGATTCTATTAATAATTTGTCAGTCTTATTTGGTTTCAAAGACCCATTTTGTAAACCATGACTGCTAAGGTTAATAGATTTGTACCACCAACTAGTTTTTATACCACCATTACATAGTGTTATGCTCCATCTACACGTATCGCTACAATTACCACTATAACAATTCACAACAGACTTAACAATGCGTGGCAAACATTTTGAAATTTGTTGTCGGTCACCATTATATTTTGCAAATAAACATTTCATTATACCATGTGAACGTAATTTTAAATCATTGGCAAAAGCTATTTTAATATCATTCCTCTGGGCCTTTGTAGCTCCAGGGAACATACCGACACTAAATTTTGCTCGCAATACCTCACGGAACTGACTTTGACCCCGGTGAATAGTATCTGCCAGTCTATTTACTGACCATAAAGGGTCAAATATTTCCTGCATTGCTTCTTGTAGACCTTGTACACTTTTTGCATCCCCATCAGTAGTACAATAGTCCACAAGTAAATCAAGTTTAGCAATTTTTTTACCTATTTCATACCCAAGATCCTTCTCACTCAAAGGATCATACCTATTTGTATTTGATGTGCAGTACTCGTGATTAGGACATTCAATGTCATAACCTTTACCGCGTAACCATGCACCAACCTAGCAAAGTTTGTTTACAAGGTGAAAACCAATGATATCATGATTGTCAGTTTCATTTTCACAGGCAATACCAATGACTTGTGATGCATTTTGTCCCATTTTATGCCTACTTTTTATATGCACACTCTGATAGGTACCATCCATTTGTAATTTTACAGGACTATTTTTATTTAACCCTAAGGTTTCATTTCTCTTTCTGAAACTCTCAACCACTTGTTCGGTTTCATTTTCCGCAAGTTTTACAACCTTGTCACAAACAGTATTTGTTATTCTCTGCATTGTTCCTTTTGACATAGGAGGAATACATGAACTAGTTAAAAGTAGTCGCGCGCTATCATTACCAATATTACAGTTTATCACGCCAGTCTGAAACCCATAGTTAATTGTAGCACTCTTGCGACCAGCACGTCCTGTGTCAATTTCTCTAAATAGTTTATATTTTTCTGAAATAAATTTACACTTGGTACACTTCATTTTCCAAATCCAACCAAGACCCCATTGAGTCTCTTGTACCAGTTCAAAATGTGGAACAACACACTTTGGACTTTTATTTAAATGACATATTATAAGACTATTGATCATTAAAATATTAAGATCTCTATCTACTGTTCTATTTTCAGTACTTTTCTCCTCTAAATATTCATCTAAATAATCATCTGACAATTTATGCGGTCTGAGTAGTTTGACTGTAGTCGCACATTTTTCAGTTTGGGGAGCTACATAAGATTTTTTATCGTAACTCTCTTTTGAGTACAGCTTAAATTCCTTTTCTGTAAGGCGGGGTAACCAGACAGATTCTGTGGTGTTTTTAGGAGTCAAATCTGTAGTGGAATTAGAAAATTTAAGTTTAGGTGGTGCAGGTAAAACTTGCATAGATAAATTTTTTTAAACCTGTGTAGATGGAGCTGTAGATGGAGCAACACCATTAATAACACTACAACCTTGATCTGTTGTTAGGGATACACAACGCAATAGATGGGCTTGGTTACCAACCTTATATTGGTTTCTTTTCCTTTTCCCTTTCATTATTGAATAAATACACACTCTGTTATGTTTGTATAATTCTAAATTATGACATCATAAAGTCATGACGTCACAAAAGCGATGACGTCACAATGTTATCTTCACTAAAGAAAAGCACCATTTTTCCCTATTTGAACACTCACACAAAAAGAACTCTAAAATGGTTATTACTTGATGGATTTTAAAACTAAAACCTGTTTTAGAATTGTCTGTGAATGATCTTAACAGTTATTAAAAAATAAAAATGTTCTATTCCTTCTATGAAAGAAAGAAATATCAAAAACATTATTTTCTGAGTGAAAAAATCCTTAAATCTACCTTATTTACAGTAAAAAACACAATATTTTCATGATTCATCATCTAAACATGATGATTTTTATAAAGTCAGTTAGGTAATGAAGGTTTGTTAAATGGCACTTTAAGCTATGAAGAGTCTTAATCAATGTCTAAATTGTGAATTGATAACATATGGATTTTGTGCTTTTTTTCTACTAAAAGATATAAGGAACAGTAATAAGCATGCTTACTTAAAAATACTAAAAATTAACTTATTTTATTTCAGATGCGGAAAAAAACTTCACAGAATTGTTCGAAAAGGTGTACCGAAGAAATTCATTCTGCAATACAAGTGGAATCTGACATTTGCTGATCTAATATGGGTCAGGGTCCCTAATAGACCTTGAGATGAGGAACTCAGATGACGTAATTAAAAAACAATATTAGTCCGCGATACAATTGTGGATGCTGTGATTTTAAAAATGGACATAAATGAACAATAAGAACTGTTTTATAGAGCTGATGTGATGAGAAAAGAAATATGTAGATTTGACCTGAAATAAATTATTAGAAAGGACAATTTTTTTATTGAGTTTTATGATCAGAATTTTGGGATTATTTCATGTGGAGAGTGACATTTTTCACCATCTTCCGGGGTCCAGCAATTTGCGAAAAAAGTAATCTCACTTGCCACCCCGAAAATTTAACCAAACATGTATAAATGTATCAGCTTCGATATGAGCCATCCTACATGTTCAAGTAAACGATATGGACTGAGCAATGGAGGAAAACGTTACCATTGTCGCCTATGGAGAATTAATTAAAAATGTTGACGCAGGTGGTCGTGTGGTCTAGCGGGACGGCTGCAGTGCAGGCGATTTGGTGTCACGATATCACAGTAGCATGGGTTCGAATCCCGGCGAGGGAAGAACCAAAAATTTGCGAAAGCAAATTTACAGATCTAACATTGTTGGGTTGATGTTTAGACGAGTTGTATATACATTATGTACACAGCCATGTATCACCATCATTGATGGCGATCCGATGGATACATCTGTTGTAGAGTTGTCACTGACTCAGACGTACTTATAAATATAATTATTTTCTGTGACTGTATATTACATTAATTTGTAGGATCCTTTACTATAGATAATTTAGCTGATCTGTAACAATAACATCTTCATGCCTTATATATCATGTACTGTAGTACGCCGCTAGATTAAAACTGACGTGGAAAGGTAACACACGGCCATCGAAAGCTCTTTTTTTGAGAGCCCAGGTGGTCGTGTGGTCTAGCGGGACGGCTGCAGTGCAGGCGATTTGGTGTCACGATATCACAGTAGCATGGATTCGAATCCCGGCGAGGGAAGAACCAAAAATTTGCGAAAGCAAATTTACAGATCTAACATTGTTGGGTTGATGTTTAGACGAGTTGTATATACATTATGTACACAGCCATGTATCACCATCATTGATGGCGATCCGATGGATACATCTGTTGTAGAGTTGTCACTGACTCAGACGTACTTATAAATATAATTATTTTCTGTGACTGTATATTACATTAATTTGTAGGATCCTTTACTATAGATAATTTAGCTGATCTGTAACAATAACATCTTCATGCCTTATATATCATGTACTGTAGTACGCCGCTAGATTAAAACTGACGTGGAAAGGTAACAAACGGCCATCGAAAGCTCTTTTTTTGAGAGCCCAGGTGGTCGTGTGGTCTAGCGGGACGGCTGCAGTGCAGGCGATTTGGTGTCACGATATCACAGTAGCATGGGTTCGAATCCCGGCGAGGGAAGAACCAAAAATTTGCGAAAGCAAATTTACAGATCTAACATTGTTGGGTTGATGTTTAGACGAGTTGTATATACATTATGTACACAGCCATGTATCACCATCATTGATGGCGATCCGATGGATACATCTGTTGTAGAGTTGTCACTGACTCAGACGTACTTATAAATATAATTATTTTCTGTGACTGTATATTACATTAATTTGTAGGATCCTTTACTATAGATAATTTAGCTGATCTGTAACAATAACATCTTCATGCCTTATATATCAAGTACTGTAGTACGCCGCTAGATTAAAACTGACGTGGAAAGGTAACACACGGCCATCGAAAGCTCTTTTTTTGAGAGCCCAGGTGGTCGTGTGGTCTAGCGGGACGGCTGCAGTGCAGGCGATTTGGTGTCACGATATCACAGTAGCATGGGTTCGAATCCCGGCGAGGGAAGAACCAAAAATTTGCGAAAGCAAATTTACAGATCTAACATTGTTGGGTTGATGTTTAGACGAGTTGTATGTCTGGAGCTGGCATGTCAGTTAACTGCTAGTAGTCTGTTGTTATTTATGTATTATTGTCATTTTGTTTATTTTCTTTGGTTACATCTTCTGACATCAGACTCGGATTTCTCTTGAACTGAATTTTAATGTGCGTATTGTTATGCGTTTACTTTACTACATTGGTTAGAGGTATAGGGGGAGGGTTGAGATCTCACAAACATGTTTAACCCGCCGCAATTTTGCGCCTGTCCCAAGTCAGGAGCCTCTGGCCTTTGTTAGTCTTGTATTATTTTAATTTTAGTTTCTTGTGTACAATTTGGAAATTAGTATGGCGTTCATTATCACTGGACTAGTATATATTTGTTTAGGGGCCAGCTGAAGGACGACTCCGGGTGCGGGAATTTCTCGCTACATTGAAGACCTGTTGGTGACCCTCTGTTGTTGTTTTTTATTTGGGCGGGTTGTTGTCTCTTTGACACATTCCCCATTTCCATTCTCAATTTTATATATATAGATCCAACAATGTTAGATCTCTAAATTTGCTTTCGTAAATTTTTTGTTCTTCCCTCGCCGGGATTCGAACTCATGCTACTGAGTGATATATATATATATATATAGATCCAACAATGTTAGATCTCTAAATTTGCTTTCGTAAATTTTTTGTTCTTCCCTCGCCGGGATTCGAACTCATGCTACTGAGTGATATATATATTAAATGACTGAATAAATAGTTAACAATAAATCTTACGGGGCGATGGATCATATAAACATGATTCAGTACACTACAAATTATAATATATAACAAGTCTAAAAGGGTACAACATCACCAAATCACAATAAAACGAACAATATGTTAGATATTTCGGATAACAGATATCCTTCCTCGGTAATTGCACGATGACAAATGAATCATATAAAAAAGAAGATGTGGTATGATTGCCAATGAGACAACTATCCACAAAAGACCAAAATGACAGACATTAACAACTATAGGTCACCGTACGGCCTTCAACAATGAGCAAAGCCCATACCGCATAGTCAGCTATAAAAGGCCCCGATAAGACAATGTAAAACAATTCAAACGAGAAAACAAACGGCCTTATTTATGTAAAAAAAAAAAAGAAATGAACGAAAATCAAATATGTAACACATAAACAAACGACTACCACTGAATTACAGGTTCCTGACTTGGGACAGGCACATACATAAATAATGTGGCGGGGTTAACCATGTTAGCGGGATCCCAACCCTCCCCCTAACCTGGGACAGTGGTATAACAGTACAACATAAGAACGAACTATAAAAATCAGTTGAAAAAGGCTTAACTCATCAGATGGACAAACATACAAGTGGAACTGGCCCGGTACTTATACATCCCGACACAAAAAGACACAATGAACAGATCTGAGAGTACTCGCAGTTATCTGACAGCTAGTTCAAAGCCATTAACAACTAATAAAAAAATCATGCATCTAAGACTAAACTATCAATCCGTAAACATCCAACATCCAATGGATTTAGTGTAAAGACGTCATAAACAGCCAGAGAAAACATTACCTTGTGCAATGCCAAGTTACAGGTATCGACAGATTGTAGATCCATGAATATGTATATACATATAACATACTAGTAATATTTAGTTAGCTTTTAATTTTCTGATAACAAAATCAATATTTATAACAATAAAAACAATATTCAATGATCTTATTACAGTGTTGAATAGGTAACCTTTTAGAATAAGTTTATTTACAGGAGCGACAAGTTTACATGGATCATTTCTAAATTTCCGGGCACAGTTAACAACATTTCCGTAAAAAAAATGTGGATGTGTTATCCCGTTTAAAATAAGTTTTCTACAGGTGCAACCAAACTTCAAAACCAAATCTTTATATCTATAGAAAAATTTAGTAAAAGTTTAAAGTAATTTATGGTAACGATATCCCTGGTTTAATAATTTACCAGTAATACATAGGTTGCGTTCGTTAAAATCAAAAACGTCACAACAGACACGGGCATAGCGAACAAGTTGTGAAATATAAACACCGTAAGATGGTGCCAAAGGAACATCACCATCTAAATATGGAAAATTAACAATAGGGAACGAAAAATCGTCTCTTTTGTCGTAAATTTTAGTGTGGAGTTTCCCGTTTAAAACCGAAATATCTAAATCCAGGAAAGGACAGTTATTACCGAATAAATTTGATTTATTTAAAGTAAGTTCTTTGGGGTAAATTTCAGCAGTATATTGAGAAAATTCTTGATTATTTAACGAAAAAATGTCATCAAGATAACGGTAAGTGTTGTTGAATTTATCAATTAAATGCAATTTCGACGGGTCTTTACTGAGTTTAGTCATGAACTGTGATTCGTAACAGTACAAAAACAAGTCTGCTATCAAAGGGGCACAATTAGTGCCCATGGAGATACCTACAACCTGTCGATAAACTTTGTTGCCGAAACGTACATAAATATTATCAAGGAGAAAATTAACAGCTTCAATCATCTCATCACACCTCCAGGAAGTATATCTAGCATATTTACCTTTCTCATTAGAGAAGAAGGCTTTAAATGAGTTGCAGAAATATAACTACATTCAGCCTTACCAAACGACCATTCAATGAAATAGGAAAACTTTTGTTTAATAAGATAGTGTGGAAGTGTAGTGTAAAGAGAAGAAAAATCAAAACTATTAACAGAATCCAAAGGACCATCAAAAGCACGTAATTTATCTAAAACATCCAAAGAATTTTTTACACTCCAAAAATGGTTTATACCACTATGTTCATATATTTTATTACAAAAGTTTATGATAAGCTCTTTAATAATAGTTAATGAACTAGTTAAGAGCACTGAAAGATTAGTTGTAGAACACTTACTAGAGGCCGAGATGAAGCGATATTTAAATGGTTTATTGTGAAATTTAGGTAGCCAATATATAGTAGGGACCTTCAAATATTCAGAAGAAGCCTTAAGCTTTGATGTGGTTGTGATATGCTTGTTTACTATATAACTCTCTGTGAAGCGGATGGACTTGAATGTAGATGAATTTAACATTTCATTCTTAAGAACGTCCGTGTAGTATTTACGGCATACCACCACCACATTGTTGGCTGCTTTGTCGGCCGGTACAAACACAAACCACTTTGAAAGTTCTTGACGTTTATTTCTTATTCTAGAAATAGGTGTATTATGTACTCTATTATTTACTTCTAAATTATTTTCAAAATGTGATATTCTCTTATCTACCATATTCATACATTTATTTAAATAAGAATCAAGAGATTTTTTATCAGATGGTTCCCGTTTACACCATTTTTTACAAAATGAGGAAAGAGCATCTTTGGTGACTTGACGACACTCTTTCCAATCTATTAAATACGCAGCCACGTTCTTTTACTTAACCTTAGTAAAACTTTATTACTCATTTTTCTTGTCATCAAATTACTATATTTTTAGGGTGTTTAGATACGCAGTCTATGTTGCAATTGCTCTACCGTTGTCATATTTTAAATATTATACCAGCTTAGATCGGCCAGGACTGTTTATTGGGACTGTATTTCCATGCAGTTGTTTAACATCTCAACTGTCACCACCTTTGGTAATTTAGAGTTGTGCCAGTTCACATCGTAAATTACTATTATTATTTTGGCATATCTGTGTAGTCTTTGCGCCGTGTTTGGAAATTTTAAAATTGTTCCAGCGTTCGCTTAAATTGTATAATTTTTTTAATTTTGATAGAGTCTTAATTTGAATTGACATGATTCATTTGTCATCGTGCAATTACCGAGGAAGGATATCTGTTATCCAAAATATCTAACATATTGTTCGTTTTATTGTGTTTTTGGTGATGTTGTACCCTTTTAGATTTGTTATATATTATATATATATATATATATATATGTTTTAGAAGAATTCAGAATTCAAACAGACTAATTTGGTGGTAACAAGCATTGAAATTGCATGATCTTCAAACAAAAAACGTATTAACTTAAATAACAGATTCCAAGGTAAGCTGAAAAAGGGGGAGGTCCATAAAATTTGACAAAATCAAACTATATTAATTAACGGAACGAGTGGTAAGCAGATTTCGATACAGGAAAAGATTGGTTAAACATGATTGTATAGCTAGCTATGCTGACCACTGCACTTGTAAAATTGTTGTTTATAATTTAGATAAACTGTCAAAATTTGTTGAGCAACACAAACAGACATATTTGGTTAATATGGGATTCAGCAGCAAAAACTATACTTCATAAACATACAACACAAAAATCAATATAAATCTAAAAGAGACTTCAACAGGAACAGTGTTTTAATTGAAATTAAAAGCGGTAAAGTACACCATAATGACATATACTATTTCCCGAGTAAGTAAGATATGAAAACTAACGATATACAAATTGAAAAAAAAACACCATGAAGACATCATGTGTAAAATTGAGAAAGGAAATGGGGAATGTGTCAAAGCGACAACAACCCGACCATAGAGCAGACAACAGCCGAAGGCCACCAATGGGTCTTCAATGTAGCGATAATTCCCGCACCCGTAGGTGTCCTTCAGCTGGCCCCTAAAAATATGTGTACTAGTACAGTGATAAAAGAGGGACGAAAGATACCAAAGGGACAGTCAAACTCATAAATCTAAAACAAACTGACAACGCCATGGCTAAAAATGAAAAGGACAAACAAACAACAGCACACACGACACAACATAGAAAACTAAAGAATACACAACACGAACCCCACCAAAACACTAGGGGTGATCTCAGGTGCTCCGGAAGGGTAAGCAGATCCTGCTCCACATGTGGCACCCGTCGTGTTGCTTAAGTGATAACAAATACGGTAAAAAGTCTAATTCGGTAGGTCACATTCATGAAAGGGAAGGGGATTGTAGTTACGACGTAAGGAACATATCCGATATCATTTGTGAAACGGTTATTCCATAACGGTCAACCAACTCGTGATGGCGTCCGTAAAATTTACGAAAGGATGATTTCAACTTCACCATTTGGAACTCTTGGTTTAATAGCTTTCTTGTGAGCAGCAACCCTCTACCAAGAAAATCATGATAGGAAATGCAAGCACGGGAATATCTTATCAGTTGGGAGATATATACCCCGTATGCAGGTGCTGCTGGAAAGTTGCTACTTAGAAATGGAAAGTTCACAATTAGAAAGCTGAAATCATCTCTTTTGTCGTCATACTAAACTCCGAATTATACACAAAAACTAAAATTAAAAATCATACAAGACGAACAAAGGCCAGAGGCCCCTGACTTGGGACAGGTGCAAAATTGCGGCGGGGTTAAACATGTTTATGAGATCTCAACCCTCCCCCTATACCTCTAGCAAATGTAAAAAAGTAAACGCATAACAATACGCACATTAAAATTCAGTTCAAGAGAAGTTTTTGGACCACTTGACCAATCCCCAATAAGAACGCCCAAAATCAAAAATCAAAACCTCGAAAAACAAATATTGAGCCACGTCAAAGAGTTATACAAATAATTTGAAAAGTTAAAACAATGATACTCTCGTCAGTACTTTAAATCAATAAGTGAAGACATCAATAACATCTGCATCGTTATTTAAAGTAAACAATAATTTTGAAAAGATTTAGAAATGTTTTCGCCATGCCATACACGGGTGAAGTAAGTGTAGTGCTGCTTGCATTTGTATAAATTATACTTTAAACTTTAAAAGCATCTCATTTGTCATAGATTATGGTACTGAGTCGGCCGCTTTATTATTTTAGTTAAACTCGACATATACGTATACTAAATTCATCGCGACAGTTTAACTTTAAAGACATAAGGGATTAAAAAACATCAACCAAACCACAAATCGGGGGTGAGATCAGGTACTCTGGAATGTTAGCAGTTTAGCACAATTCTAAGTTGTTTTATAAATAAATTAAAGAAAAATGTATTTGCTGTCTATTCTTGATTAATACAACTTCTTTTTTATGATTTTGTCTGGCGTATCAAATCATAAGCCTGGTACCTTTGATAAATATTTACACCAGTGGGTCGATACTACTGCTGGTGGACGTTTCGTCCCTGCGGGTATCACCAGCTCAGTAGTCAGCACTTCGCTTTTGACATGAATATATATTATATGGTCATTTTTGTAAAGGAGTATTCGGTAAGTGCCATATTTGGCGGCAATTATAAAGTTCAATGTAACAAGATGAAAACGTTTTACATGTGAGAAAGTTAAATAAAACTATTTAAAGTTTATTCTAAAGCGTTGATCTGTATATAAAAAATAGGTCAATATATGAGGTTTTGGCAAAATTTTACAAAATCGGCCGAATTTCAACCAAATTTAGGACCAGGAAACATTCAGTGCAGGCGTCGACAAACTCGATATTCAAGGTAGACATGTAAAATGTATTTACAAACATTATTATAAAAGAAATCTGTTGTTCGAATGCGCTCTATGTTTTCTGTCCAATAATCGATGGAAATTTACCAACTTTCTTTGACTTTTTGAGTGCAAAATCAAAATAAGTACTACTTACATGTATAACGTTATGAATAAAACGCAGGAACGTAAATTTTCAACAACAGGCTTTATTTTCTATCTAGTCACTGTATAAACAATGATTCACTGTGATATTGTGAAAATTTAGCTACAAAAGGGGCCATTTAAGGACCTTATCGAACCTACTCCTTTACTGTTTGCAAAAATATTAATTATTCGAAATATTATGGATTTTCTTATCCCAGAAATAGATTACCTTAGCCGTATTTGGCAAAACGTTTGGAATTTAAGGTCATCAATGCTCTTCAATTTTATACTTGTTTGACTTACGAACTATTTTTGTTCTGAGCGTCACTGGTGACTTTTATGTAGACGAAACGGGCGTCTGGGGTATCAAATTATAAGCCTGATACCTTTTATAACTATTTGATTCCCCATTTCGTATCTTCTAATTTGAATAACACAACTGACTTTTGGTAAATGATTACAACATATAAAATACTAATTTTTTTCAAATGACTTTTCAATTATGTTTGATCACTTACCTAAAATTGGCATCACGAATAAATCAAAGACTCTTCAAACAGAGTGAAAGGTTTATTATCAAACATGGAATTCTGCACATTGAAATCAAGGCAATTATCCAACGCATGCTTATTTTCAACGTGTAGGAGTACATATATGTCAAAGATATAAAGAAGTCAAGGCTCCCATAAGAAAACTAGTATACAATGGAACGATTATATCGGTACTTGTTTGTTTGTAAGCATTTTTTTGGTAAATTATCTATTTTCAGTTATTTGACTGCTTTTGGTGCACCATACTCAATATCCTGAAGTTTTTTTATTGAATCACAGGGCCTTGACATGGGGCAGGTATATACAGAATGATGCAAGGATAGAGGTTGTGGATGTTGAATCCTCCCCTACAGTTAAATTTATAAAAAGGATTTGACTCAGAGATCGATAAAAACACACAAAGACTATCAAATGCGAGGCGAAGAATACCAAAGGGTCAATCATACTCATCAGTCGAAAAAAAAACTGAAAACAATATGGCTAAAATAAATACACAACCATAAACGAAACACTATGTAGAAGACTTAAGACTTAACAACACAAACCCAACCACAAACTGGGTTGATCTCGTTGTTTCTGGAAGGGTAAGCAGATCCTTAAATAATATAAAGACAAAAGACACTTTGTGTTCAAGATTTTTAATGTCTTTTATAGCTTACTAAGAGTTCTATACAGTATGCTCAGTGTAATTGTTTTTCTTAAAATTTTTCACTAAGGGAGACACTATTTTATGGTTTACAAATGTGATATTTTGTCCCTTGAACAAAATTTCACGGCTGAACTGTGAAATAATGTTCTAGAGGACACAATTTCATGGGACACTTTTTTGGCTTACATAATGGGGTGTGTAAAATCCTGACTATTGAAAAACAAATAAAAGATAAAAAAAAAAAAAAAAAAAAAAAAAGGTTAAATCCACCATTTCTACTTAAGAAAATGCATGTTCCAAGTCAGAAATATGACAGTTGTCATACATATCGTTTGATTTTATTGAGCTTTTGATTCTGTCATTTGATTAGAGACTATCCGTTTTGAATTTTCCTCGGAGTTCAGTATTTTTGTATTTTTAATTTTGTATTGTAATGTGACTATCTGTATCAGTTTAGGGTGACGGTTATGGCATGTAATAACGTTTAAAATGCTTTAATTTTATGCCCCTTTCCTATGGCAGGAGGTAACTGTTGTTCAGTGGTTGCCGTTTGTTGTTTTGGCTCATATGTGTTTTTCGTTTTTCTTTTTTTTTATAAATTAGACCGTGAGTTTTCCTGTTTGAATTGTTTTGCACTAGTCATGTTATGGCTTGCTGTACGGTGGGAGCCAAAGCTCCGTGTTAAAGACCGTACTTTGGCTGATAATTGTTAACTGTTTATGCATGGAAACTTGCTCGAGGCCAAAATATTTGAAAAGATCAAAATAAGTACAAACATTAAAATGTTGATAAAACCGAAAAAAAAAACTAAAGTAAATCCAGATCTATGAAGGGGTAATGTAACTAATAGTTCCTGAATATATGCTTTTATTAACGTAGGCAAAGGTGCTTTCAATACTGTGGTGCATTTTTGCAATCGGTTAAAGAGGTTTTTAATATTTATGTCGATTTCTATTGAAGTTGTTCACAGGGAAAAAATTGGCCTGTACACTGAAAACTATGTAGATGATTTACGACCCTGCTTAACCATAATGATTTTGTACAAAGATTGCCTAGAATAAGTTTTTTTTTTAAAGTTTTTGACGGTATCAACAACAAAATAATTTGTGTCCATGCTAGTGCTTCTAAAAAAAATTCGACGTAGTCAAAAAAATTCCGCGTTTGAACATATGTAGCTGATTTTTTTTGTGATTTAACGAAAATGTCTATAGTTATGTCCAACACACGTTTGCTAAATATGTTTGATTGTACAGAAAAGGTTAGTTTTAAATACAGATATATGTGATAATCCCAGGTTTTAGTATATAA
>CM034357.1:99590304-99615980 GCA_019925275.1 Mytilus edulis | reverse complement strand
CCCTTATAATGGGCACAATACCTCTCTGTGGCCACTTGGTCTCCATTCGAAGGTCCTCCCTGCCATTCGAAGGGCCTTTGTGCCGGAGTAAACGCCACAGTGCCATGTCAAGCGCCTTGCAGTTATATTAAAGCACGTAAGCCTATATATTAAAATAATTTGCCGGTTAAACCACGCCTCAGACCGTCGCAAGCCGGTTTGAAAGAGTGGGTAAAGGTAACGTGGTCGGCCTGCTAGCGGGGTACCGCGGGGAGAGGTACGTGGTAAGCCTGCTAGCGGGCTACCCTCGGGTCTCGACCGCGGGTAAAGGTACGTGGTCGGCCTGCCACGTACCTTTCCCCGTGGTAGCCCGCTAGCAGGCCGACCACGTACCTTTTACCCGTGGTAGCCCGCTAGCAGGCCGACCACGTACCTTTTACCCGTGGTAGCCCGCTAGCAGGCCGACCACGTACCTTTTACCCGTGGTAGTCCGCTAGCAGGTCGACCACGTACCTTTTACCCGTGGTAGTCCGCTAGCAGGTCGACCACGTACCTTCCCTGTCGTCGAGAGCCGTGGTAGCCCGCTAGCAGGCCGTCCGAGTACCTTTACCCGCGGTAGCCCGCTAGCGGGTCGACCACGTACCTTTCCCCGCGGTCGAGACCCGTGGTAGCCAGCCGTCCGCTTACTTTTACCCGTGGTAGCCCGCTAGCAGGCCGTCCACGTACCTTTACCCGCGGTAGCCCGCTAGCAGGCCGACCACGTACCTTCCCAGCCGTCGAGACCCGCGGTAGCCCGCTAGCAAGGCCGTCCGAGTACCTTCACCCGTGGTAGCCCTCTAGCAGGCCGTCCACGTACCTTTACCCGTGGTAGCCCGCTAGCAGGCCGACCGCGTACCTTCCCCGCCGTCGAGACCCGCGGTAGTCCGCTAGCAGGCCGCCAGCTTACCTTTACCCGTGGTAGCCCGCTAGCAGGCCGTCCACGTACCTTTTACCCGCGGTAGCCCGCTAGCAGGCCGACCGCGTACCTTCCCCGCCGTCGAGCCCGCAAGCAGGCCGTCCGCTTACTTTTACCCGTGGTAGCCCGCTAGCAGGCCGTCCACGTACCTTTACCCGTGGTAGCCCGCTAGCAGGCCGATCGCGTACCTTCCCCGCCGTCGAGACCCGCGCTAGCCCGCTAGCAGGCCGTCCACGTACCTTTACCCGTGGTAGCCCGCTAGCAGGCCGACCGCGTACCTTCCCGGCCGTCGAGACCCGCGGTAGCCCGCTAGCAGGCCGTCCGCGTACCTTTACCCGTGGTAGCCCGCTAGCAGGCCGATCGCGTACCTTCCCCGCCGTCGAGACCCGCGCTAGCCCGCTAGCAGGCCGTCCACGTACCTTTACCCGTGGTAGCCCGCTAGCAGGCCGACCACGTACCTTCCCGGCCGTCGAGACCCGCGGTAGCCCGCTAGCAGGCCGTCCGCGTACCTTTACCCGTGGTAGCCCGCTAGCAGGCCGATCGCGTACCTTCCCCGCCGTCGAGACCCGCGCTAGCCCGCTAGCAGGCCGTCCGCGTACCTTTACCCGTGGTAGCCCGCTAGCAGGCCGATCGCGTACCTTCCCCGCCGTCGAGACCCGCGCTAGCCCGCTAGCAGGCCGTCCGCGTACCTTTACCCGTGGTAGCCCGCTAGCAGGCCGATCGCGTACCTTCCCCGCCGTCGAGACCCGCGCTAGCCCGCTAGCAGGCCGTCCGCGTACCTTTACCCGTGGTAGCCCGCTAGCAGGCCGATCGCGTACCTTCCCCGCCGTCGAGACCCGCGCTAGCCCGCTAGCAGGCCGTCCGCGTACCTTTACCCGTGGTAGCCCGCTAGCAGGCCGACCGCGTACCTTCCCGGCCGTCGAGACCCGCGCTAGCCCGCTAGCAGGCCGTCCGCGTACCTTTACCCGTGGTAGCCCGCTAGCAGGCCGATCGCGTACCTTCCCCGCCGTCGAGACCCGCGCTAGCCCGCTAGCAGGCCGTCCGCGTACCTTTACCCGTGGTAGCCCGCTAGCAGGCCGACCGCGTACCTTCCCGGCCGTCGAGACCCGCGCTAGCCCGCTAGCAGGCCGTCCGCGTACCTTTACCCGTGGTAGCCCGCTAGCAGGCCGACCGCGTACCTTCCCGGCCGTCGAGACCCGCGCTAGCCCGCTAGCAGGCCGTCCGCGTACCTTTACCCGTGGTAGCCCGCTAGCAGGCCGATCGCGTACCTTCCCCGCCGTCGAGACCCGCGCTAGCCCGCTAGCAGGCCGTCCGCGTACCTTTACCCGTGGTAGCCCGCTAGCAGGCCGATCGCGTACCTTCCCCGCCGTCGAGACCCGCGCTAGCCCGCTAGCAGGCCGTCCGCGTACCTTTACCCGTGGTAGCCCGCTAGCAGGCCGATCGCGTACCTTCCCCGCCGTCGAGACCCGCGCTAGCCCGCTAGCAGGCCGTCCGCGTACCTTTACCCGTGGTAGCCCGCTAGCAGGCCGACCGCGTACCTTCCCGGCCGTCGAGACCCGCGCTAGCCCGCTAGCAGGCCGTCCGCGTACCTTTACCCGTGGTAGCCCGCTAGCAGGCCGATCGCGTACCTTCCCGCCGTCGAGACCCGCGCTAGCCCGCTAGCAGGCCGTCCGCGTACCTTTACCCGTGGTAGCCCGCTAGCAGGCCGATCGCGTACCTTCCCCGCCGTCGAGACCCGCGCTAGCCCGCTAGCAGGCCGTCCGCGTACCTTTACCCGTGGTAGCCCGCTAGCAGGCCGACCGCGTACCTTCCCGGCCGTCGAGACCCGCGCTAGCCCGCTAGCAGGCCGTCCGCGTACCTTTACCCGTGGTAGCCCGCTAGCAGGCCGATCGCGTACCTTCCCCGCCGTCGAGACCCGCGCTAGCCCGCTAGCAGGCCGTCCGCGTACCTTTACCCGTGGTAGCCCGCTAGCAGGCCGACCGCGTACCTTCCCGGCCGTCGAGACCCGCGCTAGCCCGCTAGCAGGCCGTCCGCGTACCTTTACCCGTGGTAGCCCGCTAGCAGGCCGACCGCGTACCTTCCCGGCCGTCGAGACCCGCGCTAGCCCGCTAGCAGGCCGTCCGCGTACCTTTACCCGTGGTAGCCCGCTAGCAGGCCGATCGCGTACCTTCCCCGCCGTCGAGACCCGCGGTAGCCCGCTAGCAGGCCGCCAGCTTACCGTTACCCGTGGTAGCCCGCTAGCAGGCCGTCCACGTACCTTTACCCGTGGTAGCCCGCTAGCAGGCCGACCGCGTACCTTCCCCGCCGTCGAGACCCGCGCTAGCCCGCTAGCAGGCCGTCCACGTACCTTTACCCGTGGTAGCCCGCTAGCAGGCCGTCCACGTACCTTTACCCGTGATAGCCCGCTAGCAGGCCGACCGCGTACCTTCCCCGCCGTCGAGACCCGCGGTAGCCCGCTAGCAGGCCGCCAGCTTACCGTTACCCGTGGTAGCCCGCTAGCAGCCGTCCGCGTACCTTTACCCGCGGTAGCCCGCTAGCAGGCCGACCGCGTACCTTCCCCGCCGTCGAGACCCGCGGTAGCCCGCTAGCAGGCCGTCCGCTTACTTTTACCCGTGGTAGCCCGCTAGCAGGCCGTCCACGTACCTTTACCCGTGGTAGACGGCTAGCAGGCCGACCGCGTACCTTCACCCGCCGTCCAGACCCGAGGATTTTTTTTTTTTTTTTTTTTTTTTTTTCAAATGTCGAAAATTCCTTCCTGGGTGACAACGGCCCACAAGTAAGGGGTCGGATGGGTAGTGGGGATCGGCGGATCGACGGGCGACCGTCCCCGCCCCGGCTGTGCCGTCTTTTAAAATTTTTAAAAATTTTGAAATCTTGGAATCCCCAGTCGTCGTGTGCAACTTCATATCATGGGAGCAGTGAAGACCCGATCTTCGCTGTCGGGATAGACGCGGTAGTAAAGGAAGGTAAGAGGCATGCACTTGCCGGTCCGATCTCTCGTCCATTCCACGGTTCCCAGACAGTTGGTAAAGGCGACATAGTGGCTGCACGACCCTACGCCTCATCGGTTTTATTTTTTACAATAATTACTGAAAAACTGTAAAAAGTAATTTACTTTGAAATTCGTTCAAGAGCTTATTTTGTCTTTTTTCTTTGACAATAAGTTCCAAAATTTCATAATATTTTCCCGGTTCCATATGTTGCATTTTAATTTCCCCTCAATTATTTAAAGTAACTTCTGTTTGTTATTTTGCTCTTCATTCAGAGACATCTGTACTTGAGCTCTACAGTATGTCAGATGTTTAGTGCATGGAACTGCTCAAACGTTACGCACGGTATTTGTGCCACTCAGCGTTACACCACGTTCCTAATAAAACGACAATTTTGACGTTGTTCCACGGAAAGTTTCAAACGTTGACCTTATATTCTACTCATGTGAAAATGTCTCTTAAAGTACAGAGATTTTCGAAGTTGCTTCTTATAATGGTTTAATTTTTTCAAGCCATAATTCCATTGAATTAAAACAAAATTTTAAATACATGAACAATTTTTTATTTTTGCGAAGAATTGTCTGCAACAATAACACAAAATAACAAGTTGATGTCTTGTAAAATGATTTAAATATATGAAAAGAAGAGGTGGTATGATTGCAAATAAGACAATTCTCCACAAGAGACCAAAATGACACATAAATTAACAACTATAGGTGACTGTACGGCCTTCAACAATGAGCAAAGTCCATACCGCATAGTCTGCTACAAAGGGGCCCGAAATTATCGACAATGTAAAAAATTCAGACGAGAAAATTAACTGCCTAATCTATCTTCAAAATGTTTTAAAACTTTTAAACTTAGTCTGATACTATGAGTGAAACAAATACACGACAAATCTGAGTCTAACCTCTCTACTCTTAGGACGGCCGTGCTTACAATATATCACATTGGCTGTCTTTGCTTATAACCTTCGATGTCTTATTTTCCTCTCTGTTTTACTATCTGTGTATTACCAGTTTCTTCTATTTCTTAAAATTAAGCAATGTTCTCTCTGCCAGAAGACGTCTCCTATCTTTGCTAGTAAGATTGTAAATATTTCGTTTCTTGTTTCTGTCTCTTTCCCCCAATTACACGTTTATATATGTTTGTTGTAATTTGGTAATTTCGCTCCCTCAATTTACATTAATGTTCAAATGCTTCTTGATTTGTCTTTGATTATGTGAAAGATGTAGGTAGCATATCGCCAGTTTTTTCCTAATCTTTTTTTATCAACATTTTAATCTTGGGACTATTATACTAAATATAATAGCCCCAGAATTTGGTTTTATTTAATTATTCTTAAACATTGACTTATACTTACATTATAATTCGTGTATTATTTATTTTAAGGTATAAGTAAGTCCACAATCTTCACATCAATCCCGATTTTAAGGAAAATGTTAAAAATAGCATATTTTCAAAAATCTCTAACAAAAAAACTTTATAAAATGTGCATCAAGTTTGAAAAAGAAATACGTGATCTTATGCTGCCGTTGTAAGCTTTCAATGTTTTAAAGTTGTTCGGGGTCTAAATTATTTTTTTTAAAAGAAAATGTTTTCATTGATTACAATTTTTAAATCTGGATTGTTATTAAGAAAATTCAGGTTATGTAGGAATTTACACATTTTGTACATGAATCAGGCCGTTACTTTTCTCGTTTGAATTGTTTAACATTTGTCATTTCGGGGCCTTTTATAGCTGACTATAAGTTATTTTGCTCATTGTTGTTTGCATATAGAAATTATTAATTGGTCTTATACGGCCGCATTTTCTACTTTATTATGAAAATGAGAACGGCGATTATGGATTGTTTCGGAAACATATTTTACGAGCTATGACCCTTTCATCTGATATTTTTTTCACAAACTCAAGCTTCAAAAAGGGTCGGCGATCAATACCTTTTTATAATGTTTGTATGGAAAACTCTTAGACAGACCAATACCTACCTCACAGATTACCAGCAGGTCGAAATGCAATTTTGAATTATACATTTATTTTCATTTGACTATTTGCGTATTTTTAATTAACTGCTATATATGCATGTTCACATGGATCAGCGTTTTACTCAAGCGAACAACTATGGACCAGGGGTGGTGTTCTCGAAGCTATCCTAAGATTCGTCCTAAGTCATAGATAAGACTAAGTTTAGGATGGACTTAAGATCGACTTATGACACTCTTAAGTTGTGTCTTGAAGCTATCTCAGACACATCTTATGTTAGGACGTCCTAAACATATCCTAAGTGTGAAATATAAAAATATAAAATAATTTTGTTTGAAAAAAAATATTTAATGACGAAACCAATTAATAAAATAGTTTACGGATTTTATAATTACATGTATAGTTTTAAATGCAAGATTTCAAATGCAAATAAAATATTAAATCGGAATCTTAATCTATAAAATTATATCAAAAAGGATTGTAATTAAACTTGAAAACAATTTGTTTTGACATGAGAATTGAATTCGTAGTGTCATCTTGTCGTGAAACACTAAGTTCAAAGTTTAAAACCATGCACAATTTCTTCATATATATACGAGTGTATAACCGATGGTGCGATTCATTTGATGTTCTTATTCACATACCAGACAGAATGAGCAAAAAACGAAACCCAAACTTTACAGAGGCAGAGCTAAACATTCTTTCAGATCAAGTGGAGAGCCAGAAGGGCATTTTATTCAGCAAACAGAGCACTGTAACCACAAACGCCGCTAAAAAAAGAGCATGGGAGTCCATTTGCACTAAGGTAATGCTTGTAACTTGAACCATAAAAGAACAGCCGAAGAAATAAAAAAGAAATGGTCGACCTTCACTAGTACCGTGAAGAAACACGCATCATTTGTAAGACGAGAGGCAAAACAGACTGGTGGGGCCCTCCTCCAGATAGTTTGACACCACTGCAAAACAAGGTTGTGGGAATCATCGGAGATACACAAATTGATGGCATTGCTGGTGGAATCGACACCTGCCAGGCAGCTGGAAGCCCTATGGATCAGAGCACAGATGAGATTGAATCAATGTCCGAAACAGGTCAGTTTACATATTCTATATTCTCGTACATGAATTCATAACTAATATAATTGAAAGATTAGCAAGTCACAATTTGTTTTGTGTCTCAAATATGTCCCAGAGTCGAATTAAGGTGGTACCCAGGATGCCCACCCCCCTTTTCTATGAAAAATTTGATTGACTACATAGTGAATCACTGAAGCATGACCGGAACGGGCGCCCCCTCCCACACACGCAGCAATTTATGAAAAATTCTAGATGTATCACTGCGTTTGTTAAAGTTTTGGTTACGTGTTTGTGTATAATTCATAGGTTCATTTCTAATGTACTAGACATGCCGGTTGATATGACAACGATACCTCAGTAAATATAATAGATTGAGCGATTTGGTAAAGTTCGATACGGTTCTAGAATCAATATGTAACATTTAGTCTTCTATTGGGACTTTACTAGATAGCTGCTAAATTTTAATCAACCATGTTCCTCTTTGAAAAAAGAGAGGAATTTATGAAAATTTCAACGAGATGCAGGTAAAGTAGTGTATTAGAACAACATGAACAAGTGCACACTGGCTAAATAATAATATGGGGTTTAGCATTATTTACAAACCGTTTTCAAAAATATCATCTGTCCATTGAAATCTTTATTCAATCACATTGATATAGGAAGATGTGGTGTGAGTGCCAATGAGACAACTATCCATCCAAATAACAATTTAAAAAAAGTAAACCATAATAGGTCAATGTACGGCCTTCAACACGCAGCCTTGACTCACCCCGAACAACAAGCTATAAAGGGCCCCAAAATTACTAGTGTAAAACCATTCAAACGGGAAAACCAACGGTCTAATCTATATAAAAAAACGAGAAACAAGAAACACGTATATATTACATAAACAAACGACAACATGTATTTTTATTTTTCAGTCTTACCTTCTACTAGTGGCATTAGTTCAGCGAAAGACGATGTCAGAATTTTCACGAGAACACCATCATCACCGCACACAGAAGAATCAGAAGAATCACTTGTAGAGATAGAAAGGGAAAGATTGGGAGTAGAAAAAGACCGGTTAAAAATTGAACAAGAAAGACTAGCAACCGAGAAACAGAGGCTGGAGATAGAAAGAAAATCACTTCTAATCAAAGAACAAAAATACCAATTATATTTGACAAAGTTGAACTTAAGCTTGCAGCAAATGGGTATTTCCGTCAATAGCTTAAATGTACCAACTTCTTCTGACACTTCGTCCACACAATAAATTATTTTTCCCCATGATATGTACATTCTTTTTTGTTGGTATAAACATTTCTAAAGGCAAATATCATTTATTATACAACTACACGTAAATAATAGTGAGTATAAAAAAGAAAATGTGGTGTGATTGCCAATGACACAGAAATTAACAGTATGATCTATACTACGGTTTGTTTATCTCTTTGACTCATTCAAATTGGTATAAGGACGGGTTCTTTTAGGGAAAAAGAGCAATTACAGCCGATTTCAATGAGTATGCAGCTTAAGGTAATATATTTTTTTAGGACTACCAATTTCCGGTGCCAACTCTACATACTTCATTAATAATCAACCAATCAATACAGACAAACTACATATAATTCATTTTTATATCAGATGACTTTATTATTAATTCACTCAAAACCTTCCATTAATCAGTCTTTCACGAACAATTGCCCCGTCGTTCAAAGGACCATTATAGGCTGGTCCGGCTATGTGTCCATGGTCAGGAAAATCATTTATGTCAGGTGGTAAAGGCATTCTGTTATCTATACACAAATTGTGTAGGACAGCAACAGCAACAACAATGCGACAACACATTAAAGCTGAATACAACAAAGTTCCAGCGCTGGTATCTATACAGCGAAAACGTGCTTTTAACACACCAAAACTCCGTTCAACAACATTTCTTGTTCTCATATGTGCCCCGTTGTAACTTTGTTGCTTTCTGGTAGTGGGGTTCAGAACGGGTGTCAATAACCAAGGTCTTACAGGGTATCCGCTATCACCAAGTAACCATCCGTCTGAAATTGTTCGATTCTCGAATAATTCCCATACAGTTGAATTAGACCAAATGAAAGCATCGTGGGTTGCTCCTGGCCACTGTGAGACTATGTTCAAAAATTTCAAATTAGAGTCACAAACTCCTTGTACATTAATTGAATGGAAATTTTTGCGATTAACAAAAATGTGCTCATCTACTGGTGGAGATTTTATCCGAATATGAGTTCCATCAACGGCGCCTACTACATTAGGAAAGTCTGAAATCTCATAGAAACCACGCTTTATAATTTCTAAGCTAGCTGCATCTGTAGGCATGATAATAGTGTTGATTGCATACATTGACCAAACACTGGGTTACATCTCGTACACACCTTGAAACACTGGAACGAGATATGTTATGCACATCAGCATTTACAAGCTGAAAACTCCCTGTAGGCAAAAAAAAAAAAGAAGTGCTGCATTATCTGCAAAGAAACAGGCAATGCACGGGACCTCATTGTTGGTCTGTGTAAGTCATTGTCAAATCTTCTGCACAAATCAATAATCATTGGACGCGACAATCTGTACCTACGTATGATATCAAAGTCATCTAAATAGTCCAGAGGGTTGTCTTAGTCTCTAAGTAGTCTATTTCTACGAATATTCTGGTGCCTTCTTCTCATGTACACATAAGCCGCAGCCATATTTGTTTACAAATTATTGTCTGAGACGTGTCCTAAAGTTAGGATAAAGATAGAATGATCTTAGGTCCTAAAGGACGAAAAATACGGTATATCCTAAGTTAAGAGAGCTTCATGAACACGACTTAGGACAAAGACTTGTCATAAGTTGGTCTTAGGACACGTCCTAGTCCTAAGATAGCTTCGAGAACACCACCCCAGGAATGCATTTCAGGCACTTTTTATACTATACATTATTTTTGGTTCAGCTCTTCAATTTTCAACATATAAATCTTACACTAAATCTTCTTTGACATTTTTTTTAAAAACCATCCCCAAACTGATTATTTTTAGGTTTTCGGTTTCAATCTTTTTGGTTTCGATTTTACATTGTTTAACAAGTATACTGATTATTTTTAGGTTTTCGGTTTCAATCTTTTTAGTTTCGTTTTTACATTGTTTAACAAGTACAAAAAAATGTATAATCGAAGTACTGAAGTACTTAACATCGGATGAACACAAGTTCTTGTGGATGGTCACAAGCACTTGTCTCAGGAAAAAAAATCACATTTCTATACCTGAAACTGAGGTTTATGTACAGAGATATATTTTTTCTGAGACAAGGTCGTGCGTGGATGATGAATAAATGACAGGGAATTCAACCTCAATGCTTTAATATCTATTATGTTGTGATACAAATCAGTATACTCTGGTTTGTTGTTATATCTTATATTAATATTTGTTTATAGCAGTTACATGTATGTATAATGTTCATCCAATTGTATATCATTCTTTTCTACGAATCTAATAAAAGTGCATGGTGGACACTCTTCTATATCAATTCCATTTTTCCAATAGATTGGATTTGAGTAGACATTTATATTTTCCCACAAAACTTTCTTGTGATATTCTTCCGCAGGCGTCAACGCAATTTTTCTGTGCGTGTGCAGAGATTTTAATGCATATAAAAATTTCTAACGTCAAAATATTTTTGTATTATTAATTTCTGAAGAAATGAATTTATAACAAGCGATAAGAAATTTTATTTTGCTCTCGATGATATCCACGTATCTATACGATCGGTTACCAGTCAAAAACGAAAGTCAAATCTCTATGTCAACAATACATCGGAATGCACTGACGGTCAATTTATATTTTGTGGCGTTCTGCGAAAATAAAAAACATAAGTGATCATGAAGGTACTTACATAACAGTCAGAAGCGGGTTCAGTAACTCAAAGAGTTTCAAACGTACAATATGGGATTATAAAAGGGGGAATTATAATTTAATGAAACAGATGGTTTAAGAGGTCGAATGGAATAAATTACTTGATAATGATATTAGCATCCATGAATCTTGCAATATATTTACGCACGAATTTTTAAAAGTGACTGAATCTTGCATTCCGAAAAAAAGTAATTATTCGATCTAACTATAAAATTTGGTTTAATTCAAATCTCCGTAAAGAAATAAGAAAACGAGACAGGTTTCGTAAAATATTTAAAAATAAAATAAAAGCATGACAAACGAAAAGAAATTTAAAAACAAAGGAATCGAGTAAATAATTCAAAGAAACAAATTAAACAAAACTTTTATGAAAATATTAATGAAAACTTAAATGAACTAAAGCAAACGAATAGTAGAGTATAATTGGAAAATAATTAACTCCTTAGATCTTCAATTGATATTCCACCGATGCAAAACCCTAGTAACATTTTGAATTTTCTGATGATGCAAAAGAAAAAGTTGATATTCTAAATACATATTTTTGTTCAATAGCTAGTCTAGATGCTAACAATACAAAGGTGACCGACTTCGATGATAGAGGTATTAACGTTTTATCGGAAATTACTGTGACTTTAGAAGACGTTAAAGATATCATTTCTACTTTAGATCCAAATAAAGCTGTTGGTCCTGACAAAATTAGTAATAGAATGCTTATAACAGTAAAAAATGAAATTGCACTTCCCTTATGTATTCTTTTTAATAAATCACTCTCTCAAGATATATTTCTTAAGATTGGAAATTGGCATATGTTATTCCTTTATTTAAAAATGGAGATAAGTCAATGCCGTGTAATTATAGACCAGGGCCCAGTTTCACGAAGCTGTCTTAGGACTAAGACATGTCTTAGGATGGTCTTACGACATATCTAGTCCTAAGTGGGTTTCACAAAGTGGTCCTAAATTAGGACATCTCTTAAAGTTGGTCATAAAGTTAGGACAACGCGAGAGGTTCTTATGATGGTCTTAAGATAGTTATAACGTTTATTATACAAATACACTATTTTATATTAATTTTGAAAAAAATACTTATCATCTAATATCTATTCTCCTGTTCCTGTTTTTAAACGTAATTTTTCTAGATTGACGGATTATCATGACTTGTCAACAATGTAAATTCGATGTATAATTGATATCAAGATGCACGATTTTATCCCTTAACCTTTATAACCAATAAAGTCGAAATTGAATTCAACTCACTTGTACCAAAAAAATTATCATTTTATATTCTTGTCTAATTTCTCATAAAAATTTCATATTTAATTGATGTATTGTTTGAAGATAATTTATAAATAAATGACTTTACTTTTTTTATATTTATTTTGCAAATTATGTCATTTATATTGATCAATACGTTAGAATAATTTATGGTAAGACAACTACATTTACATGATTTTTTCCGTAAATCATAATTATATTTGAAAATTTAAAGAACTTGAGACAGGTTTAGGATGTCTTAGCTAAGATCACTCCTAAGACAGCTTCGAGACGAGTCTGAGATATGTCCTAGGATAGTCATAAGAGGATCATAAGACATTCCTAAGATATGTCTTATGACATGTCTTAGATAGCTTCGTGAAACCGGCCCCAGTATCAATTCTTTCTTGCGTGAGCAAGGTACTAGAAAAAATAATATATAAACATATATTCAATCATTTAGTTTTTAACAAACTTCTGTATAAATTTCAGTCTGGTTTCCTACCCGGCTGCTCTACTTTTCATCAACTAATTGAGATGTATCATTCTATCGTGCATGCTTTTGACAATAAATTCTATACAAGTTTAACTTTTGCCGATGTAAGCAAGGCATTCGATCGAGTATGGATAAGGGGTCTACTTCTTAAGTTAGAAAAATATGGTATAAAAGGCAATCTATTAATATGGCTTGAAAGTTACTTAACAAATAGAACTCAGGGGTAGTATTAAAAGAGGCGACTTCAGAATTGGGTAATCTTAAAGCTGGTGTTCCACAGGGTTCGGTACTGGGTCCTCTTTTATTTCTGATATTCATTTCTGATATTATATGATTGGATTAAGTAGAATGTTTGCAGATGATACATCTATTGGACATACTGCTCCAGATGAAACTACTCTCCAATCTATGATAAATATCGATCTACAAAATATTAATTCCTGGGCAAATGATTGGCTAGTTAAATTCAATGCAAATAAAACTAATATCATGTTATTTAGTAACAAAAATTCAAAAAAATAACTTAGGCATATTTTTTTAGCAGTGACTGTAAGTGAACAAAGCATGCTTATTCTTTATTAGAAAAGGTATCAAAACAATTAAATGTTCTTAGACGTTTGAAATTCCGACTAAAAAGGGTATATTTAGAAAAAATATATTTTATAACGCCTGTTCTAGAATATTCTTCTGAAGTTTGGGATAATTGCGGACAGTTGAATTCTGAAAGATTAGAAAAATTACAACTGGAAGCAGCACGTATTGTCACTGGTCTAACAAGCTATGCTAGCACTCATTCACTTTATTTAGAGACGGGATGGGAAAAATTAAAGATTAGACGGGAAGTTAAGAAATAAACTTTATTTTACAAAATTATGAAAGAGGACGCCCCAGATTACTTATTAGATTTAATACCCCTTACAGTTGCAGAAACAAACAATTACAATATACGAAGCAGTCAAAATATATACCAAACCGCTAGCAGACTGTCTCTTTATCAGAAATCATTTATTCCATCTAGTATCAAACTGTTTTTAAGTATTAGAAATGAACTTTCTTTAAATATATTTAAATTAAACATTAAACAGAAACATTATAAAAACCAATCACCCCCTACATATTTCAATATTGGCGATAGATATTTAAATGTTTTACACGCAAGATTAAGAAACAAATGCATGGATCTGTAACACGCAAATATTAAACCTAACGCAATGTGTCAATGTGGTTATTTATACGAAATGCTCAACATCATTTCCTCTCGTGTAAAAATTATACAGTTCAAAGGAATGACTAATTTTTTTGAACTTAGAAAAGAAAATATACCTACCGACTTTGAAAATTTAATGTACGGCAATGCAATGTTTAATATGAACTTAAACACGCTAATTTTTACAAAAGTGCAGAATTATATTAAAGAGACCAATTGCTTTTCATAGTTTATAGACATTATGGTTAAATATATATCAGTAATAATGTAAATACTTTTTGTTGACTTCGAAGGAAATTGTTCATTTTTTCCAAAGACATGGATCATCTATTTGAATTTATTACAAAATCCTATAAGTTGACAACAGCAATTTAATTTAATTGTTTAAAAAACAATAATAACTTACTATTTGAGTGAATATTTATTCCAAGTTTAAAACAACCTATTAGGTAGGTCTATCATAAAACATTTACGTTCAATTCGACTTTAAGGAATCGATGAACCATGTCGTTTAAATTCTTGTTAATTTCATGTCTCCATATTAATATTGTTTATGATGTTATTATTATGCATTTTATTTTTGTTCGGTTATTTATTATTTGTATGTAATGGAGAAGACGTTCTAGGTTGCAAAACTTGTGTCTAATCCTATTGTCAATTTTTTGGACAATAAAATATGTTTAAACTAAATAAAAAACGTCTACTTTACACAAAATAAATTAATCTGCACACAGCAGATTGATTGGTTGATTTTTTTCTCTCGAATAGTTGGGAGTGTCTGTAAATTAATACCTTGGATCTACCTGCTACATGTTTGTGTGCCATCCATTATGTATGTCGGACAAATGCTCTTTTTCTCTCTTTCGTTCTTTTCAAATTATGGTAAAAGAAAAGTTTCAATTTCTATATACTAGTTTCATAACATGCCTATGTACCTGCCAATTCTGTTGGAGATGCGAGAAGATAAACTTCATTCTGCCAGACTACTTCTAAATGTAATAACTTATTTTTCATACACATATTGCTATGTAAGTGACTAGGGGTTGTTCTACTCACAGTAGATAAAAAAAAATATCGTTAGCTATACTGAAATGTTTATGACATACGAGTATTTCTCTGATAAAACATTTTGTTAAATAAGTCGATGAGACAAAAAAAATAATTGCACGTTTTACTGAAATGTTCACGACGAACGGAATACTTTTTCTCATAAGATTTTGGTGAGAATTTTTGTTCATGTGTATATCTTCGAATCTTTTAATAGCAACGCTAGGAATTACAGATACTATCTGACTGAGGAGGATAATTAAGATCTCACTTTTGATCGCATTTTCTTTTTCAATGTATCTTGCTTTTATAAAGTGGGAGTGTGGTCATTAGTAAGTTATCTCTTTATTATAGCTCCGGAGCCTTGTGAACTTATTATTTAAATAAAGGCTAGATTATTCTCAAATGTTTAAAGTGTTACTGATGTAGGCTTTTTGTTGAGCTTTCAACTTAAGACATAAAAGCGAGACATAGCGATCCTACATTCCGTCAGCGTCCACAAATATTCACTCTGTGGTTTAAGTTTTTGAAATTTTGATAACTTTCTTAATCTATACTGGATGTCTACCAAACTTGGACAGAAGCTTGTTTGTGATCATAAGATAGTATCAGGAGTAAATAGTTTAAACATAATATGTATATTTTCCGTATTTTACTTATAAATGAACTCAGTTTTTTTCTGCCGGGAAACATTGCATTTACTCTGCAGTTAAATTTTTCATTTTTTTTATAACTCTCTTATATTGGGTTTGTTTGGACAGAAGCCTGTTTATGACCAAAAGATTGGATTCAGAAGTAAATTTTGTAAAAGAAAACCCATTTTTTTCCCGTATTTTACTTGTACATGGACTTATATTTTCTGCCTGGAAACAACACATTCATTCTTTGATCAAAATATAGTATCTAGAAGGAAATTTTGTCGTAATTTTGTACCTTTGTATCTGTATTTTACTTATAAATGGACTTCTTTTTCTTCCAGTTAACATTACACACAGTCTGTAGTTAAAGTTTTTTTAAACATTCATTAGATTCGTAAACTATCAAGGAGTTTTACCTAAATTGGACAGAAGCTTCTTACAATCAAAATATAGCATCAAAGGACTATTTGTTTGATTTACAGCAGAATTAGGCGAAGCACTGGAATCTGCAAAACCCTTACGAATTAGCAAAAAATTATATTTGTTTTATATTATACAAATTCCCTAAATGTAATCAGTGAATCTGTGAAATAGATCTTTAATTATTTCGTAGATTTTGTAAAATCACTAGTCAAAATCAAGGATTTTATAAAATCACTAATCAGTTCAGTGATTTTACCAATTCCCTAAAATATCAGTGATTTTACAAATTTCCTGTAACATATAAATTGAAACACATATATGTCATCTTCCTTGTTTTTATATATATATAATATATATATTATATGATATATCAATGAATGATGCTGAATCATCAACGTGAGCATGTAAATATGGGAAATTACAAAAGAGGGGAAAGTAACGAAGAAGATAGTAAATGTAAGTCAACTTTCGGAAACATCATGAAATAATTACGGACGAGTAAGTACACTCCCCGTCTGGCATGCTATTTATGCCACTACACTATTCATAAGTCCTTGACAATAGCACAAGTTCTGTCACTGGTCTAATGAAGAAAGCTGGTTTCACACAGTCTTTGTCCACAGTACGCACTATACGAATTTCTACCTTACGTACTAAATTGTCAGCACTAGGGAATGTTTTAGTGACTATTCCCATTGGCCAACTTAAGCGATTAACTTGGTTGTCCTTAAGCAACACGACATCTCCTTCTTGAATGTTTTCTCTTTCTTGAGTCCATTTCTGTCGAACTTGTAAAGTTTGCAAGTATTCCACTCGCCAACGTTTCCAGAAAACGTTCTAGCGGGACGGCTGCAGTGCAGGCGATTTGGTGTCACGATATCACAGTAGCATGGGTTCGAATCCCGGCGAGGGAAGAACCAAAAATTTGCGAAAGCAAATTTACAGATCTAACATTGTTGGGTTGATGTGTAGACGAGTTGTATATACATTATGTACACAGCCATGTATCACCATCATTGATGGCGATCCGATGGATACATCTGTTGTAGAGTTGTCACTGACTCAGACGTACTTATGTATATATATATATATATATATATATAGATTACTAAAAAATCCAACATTTCCGGTATGAATAGTTTTAATTCACTAGTACTTTCATGTTTAAATAACAATCTTAAACATGAAAGTACTAGTGAATTAAAACTATTCATACCGGAAATGTTGGATTTTTTAGTAATCTATATATATTTCTATACACAAGAACATTTATTATAGTGATCTTTATATATATATATATATATATGTATATTGCTTCAAAGTTGACCGATAAATCTAGAATTTGACAGAAAACGTGTGATGTTACGGAATAAAGTAATTTGGTAAAAAGTGATATTGAGGTGCAATTTCAATTGATTGATAGATGCTTGCTCAACGTCCGATGGCAAATATTTCAGCCATTGACAGGACGATACAGTCCAAGTTGGATTGTTTTGTCTAACACACATATTTGTTGCAGCAGTAAAGAAAGGTTAAACATTCTGCTAGTAGTGAAAATTAAAAAGAAAATCAACATCCTGATACAATACACAATCTAAATACAGTACACTCTGTACGAGTATCTGAAAATTCTGAGAAAATCGATTGACTGGCTTAAAAAAGGAGCCAATAAAAAATCACGACATATTGGAGGAAACATTCATGGTCAAAAGAAATAAGACATAGAAACAATAGTGCATCTATATATATAGCAAACGTTTTACAACGTTTAATTTTCCAAATTTGATAAAATACCAATTGATTCGTTCAGGATGTACATGTACGACAAGTATATCGATAATAATGAAGTTTAGAGGGATTCAACAATTTACAAGGTTGTCTTGGGGTTTCTTTTCAGAAAATTTGAATGTTATATCCAGATGTTTTTTTATGAAAATAGTGAAATAAGTTATGTAAATCTGGCATCCGCACAAATTGTCAATTAACTAGGACAAACAACTAATATGTTAAAATAAGTTCAGCAAAGTTGAAATACACCATTTCGAAGTTCTAAAGAGTTTCCTTTTAGTAAAATATAATCTAAAAAATAAAAATCTCACACGCCGTTTTTCTTTTGTAATTTTCTCTATTAACATGACATATGATGCAGGAATTTATCATCCATGTTATTGCTATGTTATACTTTAAATTAATACTTATTTAGTGAGGTTTTTTTTCAATTAGCTAATCTAATCAAAATGATGACAAATGCCCGATACCTGAAATATTAATGACCTTAGAACTGAAATATTTTATAGACATGATAAATGAAGTTATATGGTTTTACATAGCGAAAATGTTTTTAAGATTTGATAAATATATTTAATTTCTGTAGTCTCTCATAATTCTTTATAAAATGGCACTTGTATTTTAATTTATAAAGTTAGGTGTTATTTAATGTATATATATTATGATGATTTATTAAATGATATGAGCAAATAAGCCCTAATACGGATAAATCAGCATGTGCAATACTAAAAACGTTCCACTGTCGATATAAATCAAGATTTAATATTGCTCTTCGAACAGGGCCAATACGGAAAAAAAACCAGGGCCAATACAGAAAAAAGCGGGAAAAAAGCCGTATTAGCCCTAGGGCTAATACAGGACGTTCACTTCCGGTTTTCAATTTTCTTACGCCATTACTTAACTCTGGAAGTATCGTTATGCATAAAAACATTGGTATAATATTTTTTAAATTAAAGTCATAAAATAAACAGGTTAAATGATGTGCAATGTTTTGTAATGTCTTAAAGTTTTGAAACGGAAAA
This sequence comes from Mytilus edulis, assembly GCA_019925275.1. NCBI lineage: Eukaryota > Metazoa > Mollusca > Bivalvia > Mytilida > Mytilidae > Mytilus > Mytilus edulis. The sequence goes on along the minus strand of CM034357.1, from coordinate 99,597,228 downwards.
AACAGGGCGATTACAGAAAAAAGCGGGAAAAAAGCTGTATTGGCCCATGGGCTAATACGGGACGTTCACTTCCGGTTTTTAATTCTCTTATAATCATTTAATAAAAGTGTTATGAACTGGCTGTTTCTGTATTGGCACTGGTATAGATTCTCGGTCAGCTGTATTGGCCCTCGACCCTACGGGTCTCGAGGCCAATACAGCAAACCTTGAATCTATACCAGTGCCAATACAGAAACAGCCAGTTAATAACACTATAGTATTACAAGTGGTGAGACTCCAACAAAATATTGAATTTGAATCTAAGTCTGTAACTTTGTAATTTGTAGTCATATTCCGAAACGGCATATTCAAGAAGTGGTGTTAATCAGATGTGGTGGATACTGAAAAATTCAAAATAGTTATTAGTGAATTTACAATCTCAATCATTAAAACATTGTACCAACATTAAAACCTTTGATTTTTCAACTCTTTATACCACTATACCACATACTAAACTTAAAGATCGACTGAAAGAACTCGTCAGCTTATGTTTCTTTAACAAAAAGGGCACTAGACGTTTTAAATATCTAGTTTTGGGCTAGAATTCAGGTTACTTCTGTGAAAAATCATATAGAGTCAAGGAAAAAATATACCAACGAGGATATCACTGCCTTGCTGGACTTTTTAATTGACAATATATTTGTTTATTTTGGAGGTTTGGTCTTCCAACAGACTATTGGAATCCACATGGGCACCAATTGCGCTCCGCTACTTGCAGAATTGTTTTTATATTCCTATGGAGCAGAATTTATCCAAGGGCTTGTACAGAAAGGAGAAAAGAAATTAACCCAGTCTTTTAATTTCACCTTTCGGTATATTGATGATGTACTGTCTCTTAATAATTATAATAGATTCAGTGATCACTTACATTTAATATATCCAAGTGAACTTGAAAAAAAATCAATATTTCAAAGTCACCAATATGTGTTAAGATTAAAACTTCATGAGACTTGGTATTTATGGTTTCTCTTATCAGCTTTTATGACAGTTCATACTAAAATGAGGGGTCAATACATAAGGTCAAAAACACAATGGGTAGAAGAAGGAGAGAAACCATCAAAATATTTCATAAATTTAGAGACAAAAATTTATGTAAATAAAACAATTCCTAAATTAATTGATAAATCAGGAAATATAACTTAAAACCAAAAACGAATTCTAAATTCTAAACGAAGCCAATTTTTTTTTACAAAAATCTATATTCCAAAAATGAGACAATAAAATCTATTAATTTGACCCATAAAGATATATCAAAATTATCTGAAAATATGAAAGTGTCCTTAGAAGGGGAAATATCATTTTTAGAGTTGACTGATGTTATTAGAAGAATGAAAAATGAGGAAAGCCCTGGATCGGATGGATATACAAATAAATTTCTAAAAATATTTTGGATTGATATAGGTAAATTCATACATAAATAAATTAAATATGGTTATAACCAAGAGGAAATGTCTATTACCCAAATGATTATAACCAAGAGGAAATGTCTATTACCCCAAAACAAGGTATTATAACTTGCATACCAAAAGGTGGCAAACCAAAACAATACAATCAGTCTTTAAAATAATATTTATAAATTAGCATCAAGTTGCATTGCAGAAAGGATGAAGTCAGTTTTAACAATCTAAATTAATAATGACCAGACAGGATTTATACCTGGTAGATTTATTGGTGAAAACACCAGATTGATATACGATTTTCTACACTCCTCCTCATTGACTTTGAAAAAGCTTTTTATACAATATCCTGCATTTTCATAGAACAAGTTCTTGATTTTTTCAAATTTGGAAATTCCATAAAACACTGGGTTAAAACTTTTTTTTACAAATACCAAATCAGCAATAACGCAGAATAATTTTCTATCAGATTTTTTTAATATTGAAAGAGGTTGCAGACAGGGGGATCGTTTATCCCCTTACATTTTCTTGTTATGTGCAGAAATTGTAGGAGTATTATTTAGAAAAAACGAAAATATAAAAGGTATTACTATTGAAGACTCAGAATTTTTGATATCACAATATGCTGATGACACCACACTTATTTTACCAACCGAATTAGACCATTTATCGGATTTGTTATCACATAAGCAACACGACGGGTGCCACATGTGGAGCAAGATCTGCCTACTCTTCCGGAGCACCTGAGATCACCCTAGTTTTTGGTGGGGTTCGTGTTGTTTATTCTTTAGTTTTCTATGTTGTGATATGTGTACTATTGTTTGTCTGTTTGTCTTTTTCATTTTCAGCCATGGCGTTGTCAGTTTATCTTACATTTATTCTTTTGACTGTCCCTTTGGTATCTTTCGTCTCTCTTTTATTTTAGAGGGTTCACAAGAATCCTTAGATGCATCTCTTTGTGTTTTAGAACTATATGTTGAATGGTATAGTCTCAAGATGAAATTAAAGAAAACAAAGGTAGTCTGGATTGGGAAAAAGAAATATAGCCAAGATACTATGTGTGTAAAGTGGGGATTGGAATAGGGTTCCAACAGATTTACGCTCTTGGGTATTAAATATTCAGTAGACTTACAAGAAATGGAAACACTAAATTTTGAACTCAAATTTAAAGAGATAGAAAGAACAATGAAAAGTTGGTCAACCAAATACTTATCCCCAATTGGAAAAAAATACTATAATTAAAGTCTTATAATTCAAAGCTCAATCACCTATTTCTAACTTTACCAAATCTTAATAATGGATTACTAAATCAATTCATAAAAAAAATATTTGATTTTATTTGGGATGGTAAACCAGACAAAATTAAAAGAGAAACAATTGCTCAAATATATGAACTGGGTTTATGTATATATATATCTTTATTCTCACAAACCAAATTACAAAGGTATAGAGATAATTATACATATTTCAAAATTACATAAATAAATAATGTACGAAAGTAGATAGAGGCATTCACAATTGTTCACCCAGAAAAATTCAATTTGTTATTGATCTCATTAATAAGTTTACATAGTTCGTTCAGTTCTGAACATTTTTTTGAATTCATTAAGTCATAAAACTTCAATGTATTTGGACTATTTCTATAGTAAAATGCAATACATTGTTTTCTACAGTTATCAAAAGCTGAACAATTAAAAATGTAATGGTATTCATCACCAATGGCATCTGAATTACATAATACACATTTTCTGTTTTCTCTTTCTATTTTTTGCCATCTTCCAGTTTCTATTGGAAATTTCATGTTCAAAGTTCGAAATTTAAAAAATAAGGATATTTGCCTATCATCCAAAATATTAAAATATTTTTCAAACTCCAAAGTATCTTTAAATAAACGATAATTTAATGCTTTTGTGATTCCTGTAGGCTTGCTAGCCATTTTTGTTTGAATTGATCTATTAAATTCTGTTTGATGGTTACATGTAGCCATGTTTTATTTACAAAAAAGATATTGTCCCATACATATGACAAGCCACACGTGTCTAAAATTGACTTGACTTGTTTTAACCATAAAATATTTGTGCCATATTTGGCATTTGCTAAGTTATACAAAATAAAAGGCAATTTGTCAGGTTTTCCGGTTACCAACTTGAACCAATAATTTATCATTCGTAACTTAATTGAAATATCAAATGGATATCTTCCCATTCACCATAAATCATAAAATCAGGAGTAGACTTTTTTACTCGAAGTAATATTTTACAAAATTTAATATGAACCCTCTCGATTATTGAATTATTTCCAAAACCCCAAACTTCGCACCCATACAGAAGTATTGGTTTAAAAATTTTATCAAATAAATCAAGTTGGCATTCAATTGACAGATTATGTACTCTACCTTTTCGAATAATATCGTACATAGCATGTGTTGCTTTTTCACATTGCTTTTTTTTAGCTCTTGAAAAATTTCCTGATCTAGACAGTAATACACCAAGATAAGTAAATTCACTCACAATATCTAGTATTATATTATTATACTTAAAAACAATATTCTGCGGTAGTCTACCTTGTGAAAAAATTACAATCTTACTTTTTTCCACATTTACTCTTAGTTTCCATAACTCACAATATTCATATAAGGAGTCCAGTTGTCTCTGTAAATCTATCTGAGATTCTGCCATTAAGACAGTATCGTCAGCATATAAAATGACAAACAATTTTAAATAAACATTTAACTCTTTTTTCTAACTCATCAGAGATAGTACACAAACCTTCTATATTATTATTCTGTAAAAACAATTCCAGATCGTTAAGATAAATAGAAAAAAGCAAAGGAGAGAGATTCTCTCCCTGTCTAACACCAATGGAACAAGGAAAAATTCAGAAAAATCTGATCCAAAATGAATACGTGATTTGATATTATTGTACATGTTGACAATAACGTTATACATTTTCCCGTTAATCGAATGTTTAATAAGTTTTGACCAAAGACCAGACCGCCAAACAGTATCGAAAGCTTTTGCAAAGTCAACGAAAGCACAATATAATTTCTTCTTTTTCCTCTTTAGCAACTCAAATAAGATGTGAATAGCAAATATATTGTCTACTGTGGAATAACCTTTTCTGAAGCCAGCCTGGTTTTCATTTAATAATAAATAATCCTCTAAGAAAGAACTCAATCTAAGATTTAAAACAGATGTGAAAAGTTTTCCCAGGCAGCTGAGTATAGTAATTGGTCTATAATTTTGGGGATCAGATTGGTCACCCTTGTTTTTATAAAAAGGTATAATATTTCCCATAAGCCATATTTCAGGCAAAGTACCAGAATCAAAAATCATATTAAAAAGTTTCACATAAACGGGTATAAAAATGTGTGATGTGCTTTTAATAAATTCGTTGATTATTAAATCATCGCCACTAGCCTTTCCGTTTTTCAAGTCTCGTATACACTTAATAATCTCATCTGCGGTAATTTCTGAATTGGACTTAACATGTTAAATCTAAAACAAAACATCAAAGGATTAAAACTAACTTGGATAAGAAGAATAATTAAACAAACTAATAACTATTGTAAGTTACTAACTTGTAATGAAAAATTTAAATTTAATGAATTATTCTTGGTAGTTCCAAGAACACAAGTCAGAAATCGTTTTTGGCAGGAGGTTTTTAATGCTTGGACTGAACTCCAAACCAAAGTAGCTATTAAGAATGAATATGATTTTATCACGTCTAATCTTTGGAACAATAAAAAAAAAAATGATAATCAAATCCCTCTGTATAAAAAATGGACTGAAAAGGGAGTCTGGCTAAAAATGATTTAATTGATAATGATGGACATTTAATGAATTGGCAGGAATTTGAAAAAAAAACATATAATATTGATACCAATTTTCTTATATTTCAAGGAGTAATGTCAGCTGTTTATTCCTATATGAAAAGTCTTAATATTAAATGTTATCAGCTTATAAAGCCTTATGGACCAGTTATACCAACTACTATTTCTATATTTATGGAATCTACAAAAGGATCAAAGCAATGTTTTAAATGAGAAAATAACAAATATCACATCACAGGAAAAGTGTCCTTAATCCTAAATAGACATACAGTGGAGATCACTTCTAACCTCTCATTAAATCTGTCAGGAGAACTGTTCTAGAAAAGTACGTAGAACTGTCAGCCTGACACCTTTTAGTCAGTTCTAGGTTAGAACTGTTCTAGCTAGAACTCATTTGGTCAGTTCTACCTAGAACTGATTTGGACAGTTCTACCTAGAACTGATCCTGACAGTTCTACCCTAGAACTGACCCTGACAGTTCTAGCTAGAACTGACCAGATATTTGGTCAGTTCTACTTCTAGAACAGTTCTACGGTTAGAATTGATTTCTAATTCTACGGCTAGAATTGATTTTTAATAAATTCTACGGCCAGAATTGATTTATAAATTCTACGGCTAAAATTGATTTATAAATTCTGCGGCTAAAATTGATTTTTATAAATTCTACGGCTAGAGTTGATTTATCAGTTTTAAGAACACTTGCCTTAATATAAAGGGTTGGAGAAAAAAAGTTTGTTTCCAGTTTTTGGTGAAAAAACTAATTTGTTTTGGACTTCTAAATTTGGGTGTTACAAACAATGCGGTAGAAGCAATTGTAAGTGCTGTAAAGCCGCCAACACTGACCACTCTTTTAGCAGCACAGTAACAAAGCAGCGATACAACATCTATGTTACATCTAATTGCAAAACGGAAAATAGTATTTATATTCTTACTTGTGGAACTTGCAAGCTGCAGTATGTTGGTGAAACAGAAACTACATTCAACATCAGACTTAACAATCACCGGTCGTTCTATACAAAAGGAAGAAACTGTCCAATTACGAGACACCTCTTAAGAACAGGACATACTTTTGATAATATCACCTTTCAAATAATTGAGGTAAACCAAAATTGGGACTCCGAAAGGAGAAAACAGAGAGAAAGGTTCTGGATGCATCAGCTACGTACTCTTGAACCTGATGGACTTAATGAGAGGGATGAAAAACAGTTCTACCCAAAACCAAAGGAATAAATCATGAATTTCATTCTATTTAACTGAAACAACTATTTGTTTAGATTTTAGAATTATTATGTACAATAAACGGCAAAAATATCTTGTATATACCCCATCAATCAATATTTTAAACTTTTACACAAATACGTCAAGCTACAAAGATATTTTTTTGTCATGCATCCGATTTCACCTAGATAGATGCACACGCCCGATGAAGCTAATTTGTTTAGCGAAATATTGCGTGAATAATATATAAAATATAACAACTAATTTTATAACACTCATTAGTGTGTTAAAGTTATATTCTTAGACACTTATATAATTTAATTTAGTAACTGCATCAGTTTATTTACAAACTGATCCACACCTAGATAGATTGAATGTTGATTGTTGCTATTTTTAGACACTATATATATATATATATATATATATAAAAGTCTATAG